>JAASAO010000203.1:0-53365 GCA_017311375.1 Mytilus coruscus
AGATTGGACCAAATCTAGATTTTTCGCTTTTTTGTTGTTTCCATGGTAACGGCAGCCATTTTGGAAATTCAAAGTCAAATTCAAATCTATACACACTCGTTAAATATCTGTCTAAAATTTCATTAAATTTGAAGCATTTTAAAAATTTTCACATTTTGCAGTTTCCATTGGTAACGGCGGCCATTTTATAAATTCCAAAGTCGAATTACAGCTACATATGGTGCTACCTGTAATAATCTATCATTATATAACATAAAAAGTACATAGGAATAATCCAACACTATCACATGACTAATCACATGACTATTGTTCTAGAATGTTCCATGAAAATTGACCTCCTAAAATAATGCCAAAATGACCCCAGGCTGAAATAAAAATGTGGAATGGACACCTGGACATCGGTCTCTTTGTATTACACAAAACCTAAAGGTTCTACTAGTAGTAGAATGAATAGTTGAAAAATGACCACACCCATGTTCCGCCCCCAAATAGTGCCAAGTTGACCCCCATCTGAAATAAAAATAGTGAATGCACCCTAGGGATACTACCCCATCATCATACCAAATATAAAGTTTCCATCATTTAAGGCTTGGAAGAAAATGGTTCGGACAAATTAGGGTTAAGAATAATAATAATAATAATAATAATAACAAGTAATCCTGTGTTAGGATGCTAACACAAAAGTCGCCAAACGGCCTCAACCATTGTTCTGCTGTTTCCATGGTAACAGCAGTACATTTTGAAATTGCATAGTCGGATAGCACATCTACATATGACAGGTCACAATACTTACAAGTTTCATAAAAATTGGACCAATTTTCAAATTTAGCATCTGTGTTTCCATGGTTGTAGTGGCCATTTTGGAAATTCTAAAGTCAAATGCCACATCTACATAAGACAGTCAACATTTGTGTAAAGTTTCATTAAGTTTGGAGCATTTTGAATTTTTGACATTTTTGCAGTTTCCATGGTAACGGCAGCCATTTTGAAAATTCCAAAGTCGGATGGCACATCTACACATGACAGGTAACATTATCTAACAACTTTCATAAAGATTGGACCAAATCTAGTTTTTCGCATTTTTTTTGTTTCCATGGCAACGGCAGCCATTTTGGAAATTCAAAGTCAAATTCAAATCTACATACACTCGTTAACATATCTGTAAAATTTCATTAAATTTGAAGCATTTTAAAAATTTTCACATTTTGCAGTTTCCATGGTAACGGCGGCCATTTAAAAATTCCAAAGTCGAATTACAGCTACATATGGTGCTACCTGTAATAATCTATCATTATATAACATAAAAGTACATAGGAATAATTCAACACTATCACATGACTAATCACATGACTATTGTTCTAGAATGTTCCATGAAAATTCACCCCCCCTCAAATTATGCCAAGGAGACCCCTACTGAAATAAAAAGTTCCATGTTGAAGCAGACATGTGTCTCTTTAATATTCATAAAAGTAAATCATAATTCCATCTACTCTATATACAGTAGCAAATTTAAGAAATGTAAAATAAATTTGACCCCACCACATCTTTGAGCCCCCTAATTATGCCAAGATGACACCCTGGTATTATGAACATTGGGTTCTGCAACCCCATGATGCAGACCCATACCCAGAAAAAATATAAAGTTTCCATCCTCTATAGCTTCCAAGAAATGGTAGGACAGTTTAAGGGTTTAGAAAAGAAGAATAAGAATAATAATAATAATAATAATAATAAGAAACGGGACAAAAACAATAAGTCTCCAAAACTCCGTTTGGCGACTTATAATAATAATAATAATAATAACAAGAAACGGGATGAAATATAAAGTCCCAAAACTCCGTTTTGGCGACTTAATAATAAGAAACAGGACATAAATAATAAGTCTCCAACACTCCGTTTTGGCGACTTAATAATAATAATAAACGGGACAAAACATAAAGTCTCCAAAACTCCGTTTTGGCGACTTAATAAGAAACAGGATTAAAACAATAGGTCTCCGAAACTCCGTTTTGGCGACTTAATAATAGGGAAAAAGAAACAGAGGAAAGTTAATATGTAACCTGACATTGTCGATCGGGTGACATAAAAGAGAAAAAAGATACGAATATTAATAGTATGTCACCCCAACTCCGTTGAGGTGCCATAATAAGAAAAAAAAGAAGCATAGAATAACAATATGTCACCCCAACTCCGCTTGAGGTGCCAATAATACGCAAAAGCGAATTAAAGGTATATTCTTTCAGAAATTCAACGGAAAAGATATGTGTACTGATTGATTGATGGTTTGTGATCGCGATTGATCAATTGATTGACCGTTTGTTTGATTGATTGATTGATCGATCGAATGATTGACAGTTTGTAAAAATGGTGAGGGGACGTTTTCCGATTCTGCATTCTGATTAATTACTTGTTTGATATCAAAACTTGATTGATTGATCTTTTATCATGATTTGATCACTGTTATCATGATTTGATTGATTGATCAATACTTTGTATAGCCTAAAATGACACATGTTGCATGGGTTTATTCGTTGTCTATACGTTTTTGTGCTGTTCAGTGACAAATATCTAACGCACAATTTTACACGTAGGATTGAGAAAAATACTCTATTTCCTCTTCTTACATCAGAAAAAATGAATGGCAAATGAGTTATTCTAACACTAGATTTGCTATTGCAAGCAATAGCGGAGGATGGCACCCCGTACTGGACATTGTCACAGTAGCATCAACCATTTTGAGTGTACCAAAATCAAATGGCACATCTATTATACATGCAGGAATCGGCATTTCTTAAATTCCCCCCCCCCCTTTTTTCTCTTCTGTAGAATGAGTTTGAGTTCTATACATAGTTTGGGAATTCTTAAGAATCTAAAATTAGACCCACGCGCGAGGAAGAACGTGGCGTCACGTGATGTGCAAGTATATTATCGTGGACTTAGTATATTTATATTCTTTTTAGAGGGACCTTGGACAGACAACATATGTATATATTGACGGAGCGCCATACTAACTGTTCATTTTGTTCTTTAATAGCTCGCGTATCACACGATACTTGTATCTTATTTTGTACAATTAAATTACACGTTCATCGATTGATTTCAGCTAATGTGTATATTTTAGCAGGTGTGTAATTCACGGATGTGTACTGTAATGCAAGTACAGAAATGTCACTAATATGTACTCTTAGTGTTTCTCTCTCTCTGTCGGTGGCGATTTTCTCTTCACAGCAATGATTTTTGTATAGAATAGAAGCATGTTAAATTATATATTTTTCTTCTAGCATACTCTAGAAGATGTTTTGCAGTACAGATTTGTATTTGATCGTTTGCACATACCCTTGATAACGGAATTTTGCCTCAAATTTACGAGGTGTTTTATATATAAAAAGAAGATGTGTTATGATTGCCAACTATAGGTCAATGTACGGCCTTCAACAATGAGCAAAGCCCATACTGCATAGTCAGTTTATGTTTGTATTTTTTGTTGTTTCCATGGCAACGGCGGCCATTTTGAAAATTCAAAAGACAAATAGCAACTCTGCACATCTCAGTTGACATTTCAGTGAAGTTTTATCAAGTTTGGGGCATTTTGAAATTTCTGAAATTTTTGAAATTTTGGCTGGTTTCCATGGTTACAAAGACCATTCCCAAAATGAAATGACAGATGCCACATTGGTACATGGGAGGAACATACCATCAAAGTTTCAATGGATTTGACCTACCATTTTAAGAGAGTAAAGGCTACTTTATAGGTTTTGAAGCATTTTGACCTTTTTGCATTTTTGTTTCCATGGTAACGGCGGCCATTTTAAAATTCCAAAGTCGAATTACAGCTACATATGGTGCTACCTGTAATAATCTATCATTATATAACTTAAAAGTACATAGGAATAATTCAACACTATCACATGACTAATCACATGACTATTGTTCTAGAATGTTCCATGAAAATTGACCCCTAAAATAATGCCAAGATGACCCCGTGCTGAAATAAAAATGTGGAATGGACACCCGGACATCGGTCTCTTTGTATTACACAAAACTTAAAGGTTCTACCAGTAGCGAATCAATAGTCGAAAAATGACCCCACCCATGTTCCGGCCCCCAAAAAGTGCCAAGTTGACCCCCATTTGAAATAAAAAATAGCGAATGCACCCCTAGGGATACTACCCCAACATCATACCAAATATAAAGTTTCCATCATTTAAGGCTTGGAAGAAAATGGTCGGACAAATTAGGGTTAAGAAGAATAATAATAATAATAATAATAATAATAATAATAATAATAAGAAACGGGACAAAAACATAAAGTCTCCAAAACTCCGTTTTGGCGACTTAACAAGTAATCCTGTGTTAGGATGCTAACACAAAAGTCGCCAAAACGGCCACCAATCATTCTTCTGCTGTTTCCATGGTACCGGCAGCCATTTTGAAATTTCAAAGTCGGATAGCACACCTACACATGACAGGTCACATTACTTACAAGTTTCATAAAAATTGGACCAATTTTCAAATTTAGGCATTTGTGTTTCCATGGTTACTGTGGCCATTTTAGAAATTCCAAAGTCAAATGCCACATCTACATAAGACAGTCAACATTTGTGTAAAGTTTCATTAAGTTTTAAGCATTTAGAAGTTTTTTGACATTTTGCAGTTTCCATGGTAACGGCGACCAGTTTTTAACGGCGGCCATTTTAAAATTCCAAAGTCGAATTACAGCTACATATGGTGCTACCTGTAATAATCTATCATTATATAACATAAAAGTACATAGGAATAATTCAACACTATCACATGACTAATCACATGACTATTGTTCTAGAATGTTCCACGAAAATTGACCCCTAAAATAATGCCAAGATGACCCCAGGCTGAAATAAAAATGTGGAATGGACACTTGGACATCGGTCTCTTGTATTACACAAAACTTAAAGGTTCTACCAGTAGCGAATCAATAGTCGAAAAATGACCCCACCCATGTTCCGGCCCCCAAATAGTGCCAAGTTGACCCCCATTTGAAATAAAAAATAGCGAATGCACCCCTAGGGATACTACCCCAACATCATACCAAATATAAAGTTTCCATCATTTAAGGCTTGGAAGAAAATGGTCGGACAAATTAGGGTTAAGAATAATAATAATAATAATAATAATAACAAGTAATCCTGTGTTAGGATGCTAACACAAAAGTCGCCAAAACGGCCCCGAACCATTGTTCTGCTGTTTCCATGGTAACGGCAGCCATTTTGAAATTTCAAAGTATGACATCACATCTACACGTAACAGGTCACATTACTTACAAGTTTCATAAAAATTGGACCAATTTTCAAATTTAGGCATTCGTCTTTCCATGGTTACGGTGGCCATTTTGGAAATTCCAAAGTCAAATGCCACATCTACATAAGACAGTCAACATTTGTGTAAAGTTTCATCAAGTTTGAAGCATTTTGAATTTTTTGACATTTTTGCAGTTTCCATGGTAACGGCAGCCATTTTGAAAATTCCAAAGTCGGATGGCACATCTACACATGACAGGTCACATTACTATCAAGTTTCATAAAGATTGAACCAAATCTAGATTTTTCGCATTTTTGTTGTTTCCATGGCAACGGCGGCCATTTTGGAAATTCCAAAGTCAAATTTCAAATCTACATACACTCGTAAACATCTCTGTCAAATTTCATTAAATTTGAAGCATTTAAAAAAATTTTCACATTTTTGCAGTTTCCATGGTAACGGCGGCCATTTTAAAAATTCCAAAGTCGAATTACAGCTACATATGGTGCTACCTGTAATAATCTATCATTATATAACATAAAAAGTACATAGGAATAATTCAACACTATCACATGACTAATCACATGACTATTGTTCTAGAATGTTCCATGAAAATTGACCCCCTAAAATAATGCCAAGATGACCCCGGGCTGAAATAAAAAATGTGAGACGGACACCTGGACATCGGTCTCTTGTATTACACAAAACTTAAAGGTTCTACCAGTAGCGAATCAATAGTCGAAAAATGACCCCACCCATGTTCCGGCCCCCAAAAAGTGCCAAGTTGACCCCCATTTGAAATAAAAAATAGTGAATGCACCCCTAGGGATACTAACCCAACATCATACCAAATATAAAGTTTCCATCATTTAAGGCTTTGAAGAAAATGGTCGGACAAATTAGGGTTAGAAGAATAATAATAATAATAATAATAATAATAATAATAACAAGTAATCCTGTGTTAGGATGCTAACACAAAAGTCGCCAAACGGCCCCCAACCATTGTTCTGCTGTTTCCATGGTAACGGCAGCCATTTTGAAATTTCAAAGTCGGATATCACATCTACACGTGACAGGTCACATGACTTACAAGTTTCATAAAAATTGGACCAATTTTAAAATTTAGGCATTCGTGTTTCCATGGTTACGGTGGCCATTTTGGAAATTCCAAAGTCAAATGCCACATCTACATAAGACAGTCAACATTTGTGTAAAGTTTCATTAAGTTTGAAGCATTTGAATTTTTTGACATTTTTTCAGTTTCCATGGTAACGGCAGCCATTTTGAAAATTCAAAAGTCGGATGGCACATCTACACATGACAGGTCACATTACTGTCAAGTTTCATAAAGATTGGACCAAATCTAGATTTTCGCATTTTGTTGTTTCCATGGCAACGGCGGCCATTTTGGAAATTCCAAAGTCAAATTCAAATCTACATACACTCGTTAACATCTCTGTAAAATTTCATTAAATTTGAAGCATTTTAAAAAATTTTCACATTTTTGCAGTTTCCATGGTAACGGCGGCCATTTTAAAAATTCCAAAGTCGAATTACAGCTACATATGGTGCTACTTGTAATAATCTATCATTATATAACATAAAAAGTACACAGGAATAATTCAACACTATCACATGACTTATCACATGACTATTGTTCTAGAATGTTCAATGAAAATTGACCCCTAAAATAATGCCAAGATGACCCCAGGCTGAAATAAAAATGTGGAATGGACACCTGGACATCGGTCTCTTGCATTACACAAAACTTAAAGGTTCTACCAGTAACGAATCAATAGTTGAAAATGACCCCACCCATGTTCCGGCCCCAAAAGTGCCAAGTTGACCCCATTTAAAATAAAAAATAGCGAATGCAACCCTAGGGATACTACCCCAACATCATACCAAATATAAAGTTTCCATCATTTAAGGCTTGGAAGAAAATGGTCGGACAAATTAGGGTTAAGAAGAATAATAATAATAATAATAATAATAATAATAATAAGAAACGGGACAAAAACATAAAGTCTCCAAAACTCCGTTTGGCGACTTAATAATAAGAAACGGGACAAAACATATAAGTCTCCAAAACCCGTTTTGGCGACTTAATAAGAAACAGGACAAAACAATAAGTCTCCAAAACTCCGTTTTGGCGACTTAATAATAATAAAGAAACGGGATAAAACAATAAGTCTCCAAAACTCCGTTTTGGCGACTTAATAATAGGAAAAAAAACAGAGGAAAAGCAATATGTCACCGACATTGTCGATCGGGTGACATAAAAAGAAAAAAAGAAACGAACAATAACAGTATGTCACCCAACTCCGTTGAGGGTGCCATAATAAGAAAAAAAGAAACGTAGAATAACAATATGTCACCCCAACTCCGTTGAGGGTGCCATAATAATACGCAAAAGCGAATTAAAGGTATTTTCTTTCAGAAATTCAACGGAAAAGATATGTGTATTGATTGATTGATTGATGGTTTGTGATCATGATTGATCAATTGATTGACCGTTTGTTTGATTGATTGATTGATCGATCGAATGATTGACAGTTTGTAAAAATGGTGAGGGGTCGTTTTTTCCGATTCTGCACTTGATTAATTACTTGTTTGATATCAAAACTTGATTGATTGATCTTTTATCATGATTTGATCACTGTTATCATGATTTGATTGATTGATTGATCAATACTTTGTATAGCCTAAAATGACACATGTTGCATGGGTTTATTCGTTGTCTATACGTTTTTGTGCTGTTCAGTGACAAATATCTAACGCACAATTTTACACGTAGGATTGAGAAAAATACTCTATTTCCTCTTCTTACATCAGAAAAAATGAATGGCAAATGAGTTATTCTAACACTAGATTTGCTATTGCAAGCAATAGCGGAGGATGGCACCCCGTACTGGACATTGTCACAGTAGCATCAACCATTTTGAGTGTACCAAAATCAAATGGCACATCTATTATACATGCAGGAATCGGCATTTCTTAAATTCCCCTTTTTTTTTCTCTTCTGTAGAATGAGTTTGAGTTCTATACATAGTTTAGGAATTCTTAAGAATCTAAAATTAGACCCACGCGCGAGGAAGAACGTGACGTCACGTGATACGCAAGTATATTATCGTGGACTTAGCATATTTATATTCTTTTAGAGGGACCTTGGACAGACAACATGTGTACATATTGACGGAGCGCCATACTAACTGTTCATTTTGTTCTTTAATAGCTCGCGTATCACACGATACTTGTATCTGATTTTGTACAATTAAATTACATCGATTGATTTCAGCCAATGTGTATATTTTAGCAGGTGTGTAATTCACGGATGTGTACTGTAATGCAAGTACAGAAATGTCACTAATATGTACTCTTAGTGTTTTCTCTCTGTCGGTGGCGATTTTCTCTTCACAGCACGATTTTTGTATAGAATAGAAGCACGTTAAATTATATATTTTTTCTTCTAGCATATTCTAGAAGATGTTTTGCAGTACAGATTTGTATTTGATCGTATGCACATACCCTTGATAACGGAATTTTGCCTCAAATTTACGAGGTGTTTTATATATAAAAAGAAGATGTGGTATGATTGCCAACTATAGGACAATGTACGGCCTTCAACAAGAGACCAAATGACACATGCATAGTCAGTTTATGTTTGTATTTTTGTTGTTTCCATGGCAACGGCGGCCATTTTGAAAATTCAAAAGACAAATAGCAACTCTGCACATCTCAGTTGACATTTCAGTGAAGTTTTATCAAGTTTGGGGCATTTTTGAAATTTCTGAAATTTTTGAAATTTTGGCTGGTTTCCATGGTTAAAAGACCATTCCCAAAATGAAATGACAGATGCCACATTGGTACATGGAGGAAACATACCATCAAAGTTTCAATGGATTTGACCTACCATTTTAAGAGAGTAAAGGCTACTTTAAGGTTTTTTGAAGCATTTTGACCTTTTTGCATTGTTTCCATGGTAACGGCAGCCATTTTGAAATCAACAACTATAGGTCAATGTACGGCCTTTTATAATATACCATCATATAACATTTTATGTCTCTAGAATTAATGCAACACTGATGTTCTAGAATGTTCCATGAAAATTCACCCCTCAAATTATGCCAAGGAGACCCCTACTGAAATAAAAAAGTTCCATGTTGAAGCAGACATGTGTCTCTTAATATTCATAAAAGTAATCATAATTCCATCTACTCTACATACAGTAGCAAATTTAAGAAATGTAAAATAAATTTGACCCCACCCATCTTTGAGCCCCTAATTATGCCAAGATGACACCCTGGTATCATGAACATTGGGTTCTGCAACCCCATGATGCAGACCCATACCCAGAAAAAAATATAAAGTTTCCATCCTCTACTGCTTCCAAGAAAATGGTAGGACAGTTTAAGGGTTTAGAAAAGAAGAAGAAGAATAATAATAATAACAAGTAATCCTGTGTTAGGATGCTAACACAAAAGTCATAAAACGGCCCCAACCATTGTTCTGCTGTTTCCATGGTAACGGCAGCCATTTTGAAATTTCATAGTCGGATAGCACATCTACACATGACAGGTCACATTACTTATAAGTTTCATAAAAATTGGACCAATTTTCAAATTTAGGCATTCGTGTTTCCATGGTTACGGTGGCCATTTTGAAATTCCAAAGTCAAATGCCACATCTACATAATACAGTCAACATTTGTGTAAAGTTTCATTAAGTTTGAAGCATTTTGAATTTTTGACATTTTGCAGTTTCCATGGTAACGGCAGCCATTTTGAAAATTCCAAAGTCGGATGGCACATCTACACATGACAGGTAACATTACTGTCAACTTTCATAAAGATTGGACCAAATCTAGATTTTTCGCATTTTTGTTGTTTCCATGGCAACGGCGGCCATTTTGGAAATTCAAAGTCAAATTCCAAATCTACATACACTCGTTAACATATCTGTAAAATTTCATTAAATTTGAAGCATTTTGACCTTTTTGCATTGTTTCCATGGTAACGGCAGCCATTTTGGAAATTGCAAAGTCAAACTGCTGTTGCATATGGTGCTACCCATTATAATATACCATCATATAACATTTTATGTCTCTAGAATTAATGCAACACTGATGTTCTAGAATGTTCCATGAAAATTCACCCCCTCAAATTATGCCAAGGAGACCCCTACTGAAATAAAAGAGTTCCATGTTGAAGCAGACATGTGTCTCTTAATATTCACAAAAGCAATCATAATTCCATCTACTCTACATACAGTAGCAAATTTAAGAAATGTAAAATAAATTTGACCCCACCCATCTTTGAGCCCCCCTAAATATGCCAAGATGACACCCTGGTATCATGAACATTAGGTTCTGCAACCCCCATGATGCAGACCCATACCCAGAAAAAATATAAAGTTTCCATCCTCTACTGCTTCCAAGAAAATGGTAGGACAGTTTAAGGGTTTAGAAAAAGAAGAATAAGAATAATAACAAGTAATCCTGTGTTAGGATGCTAACACAAAAGTCGCCAAAACGGCCCCAACCATTGTTCTGCTGTTTCCATGGTAACGGCAGCCATTTTGAAATTTCATAGTCGGATAGCACATCTACACATGACAGGTCACATTACTTACAAGTTTCATAAAAATTGGACCAATTTTCAAATTTAGGCATTCGTGTTTCCATGGTTACGGTGGCCATTTTGGAAATTCCAAAGTCAAATGCCACACCTACATAAGACAGTCAACATTTGTGTAAAGTTTCATTAAGTTTGAAGCATTTTGAATTTTTGACATTTTGCAGTTTCCATGGTAACGGCAGCCATTTTGAAAATTCAAAGTCGGATGGCACATCTACACATGACAGGTAACATTACTGTCAACTTTCATAAAGATTGGACCACATCTAGATTTTTAGCATTTTGTTGTTTCCATGGCAACGGCGGCCATTTTGGAAATTCAAAGTCAAATTCAAATCTACATACACTCGTTAACATATCTGTAAAATTTCATTAAATTTGAAGCATTTTTAAAATTTTCACATTTTGCAGTTTCCATGGTAACGGCGGCCATTTTAAAATTCCAAAGTCGAATTACAGCTACATATGGTGCTACCTGTAATAATCTATCATTATATAACATAAAAAGTACATAGGAATAATTCAACACTATCACATGACTAATCACATGACTATTGTTCTAGAATGTTCCATGAAAATTCCCCCCCTCAAATTATGCCAAGGAGACCCCTACTGAAATAAAAAGTTCCATGTTGAAGCAGACTTGTGTCTCTTAATATTCATAAAAGTAATCATAATTCCATCTACTCTACATACAGTAGCAAATTTAAGAAATGTAAAATAAATTTGACCCCACCCATCTTTGAGCCCCCTAATTATGCCAAGATGACACCCTGGTATCATGAACATTGGGTTCTGCAACCCCATGATGCAGACCCATACCCAGAAAAATATAAAGTTTCCATCCTCTATAGCTTCCAAGAAAATGGTAGGACAGTTTAGGGTTTAGAAAAGAAGAATAAGAATAATAATAATAATAATAACAAGTAATCCTGTGTTAGGATGCTAACACAAAAGTCGCCAAAAAGCCCCTAACCATTGTTCTGCTGTTTCCATCGTAACGGCAGCCATTTTGAAATTTCATAGTCGGATAGCACATCTACACATGACAGGTCACATTACTTACAAGTTTCATAAAATTGGACCAATTTTCAAATTTAGGCATTCGTGTTTCCATGGTTACGGTGGCCATTTTGGAAATTCAAAGTCAAATGCCACATCTACATAATACAGTCAACATTTGTGTAAAGTTTCATTAAGTTTGAAGCATTTTGAATTTTTGACATTTTGCAGTTTCCATGGTAACGGCAGCCATTTTGAAAATTCCAAAGTCGGATGGCACATCTACACATGACAGGTAACATTACTGTCAACTTTCATAAAGATTGGACCAAATCTAGATTTTTCGCATTTTGTTGTTTCCATGGCAACAGCGGCCATTTTGGAAATTCCAAAGTCAAATTCCAAATCTACATACACTCGTTAACATATCTGTAAAATTTCATTAAATTTGAAGCATTTTTAAAATTTTCACATTTTGCAGTTTCCATGGTAACGGCGGCCATTTTAAAACTTCCAAAGTCGAATTACAGCTACATATGGTGCTACCTGTAATATTCTATCATTATATAACATAAAAAGTACATAGGAATAATTCAACACTATCACATGACTAATCACATGACTATTGTTCTAGAATGTTCCATGAAAATTCACCCCCTCAAATTATGCCAAGGAGACCCCTACTGAAATAAAAAAAGTTCCATGTTGAAGCAGACATGTGTCTCTTAATATTCATAAAAGTAATCATAATTCCATCTACTCTACATACAGTAGCAAATTTAAGAAATGTAAAATAAATTTGACCCCACCCATCTTTGAGCCCCCCTAATTATGCCAAGATGACACCCTGGTATCATGAACATTGGGTTCTGCAACCCCCATGATGCAGACCCATACCCAGAAAAAATATAAAGTTTCCATCCTCTATAGCTTCCAAGAAAATGGTAGGACAGTTTAAGGGTTTAGAAAAAGAAGAATAAGAATAATAATAATAATAATAATAATAAGAAACGGGACAAAAACAATAAGTCTCAAAACTCCGTTTTGGCGACTTAATAAGAAACAGGACAAAAACAATAAGTCTCAAAACTCCGTTTTGGCGACTTAATAACAAGTAATCCTGTGTTAGGATGCTAACACAAAAGTCATAAAACGGCCCCAACCATTGTTCTGCTGTTTCCATGGTAACGGCAGCCATTTTGAAATTTCATAGTCGGATAGCACATCTACACATGACAGGTCACATTACTTACAAGTTTCATAAAAATTTGGCCAATTTTCAAATTTAGGCATTCGTGTTTCCATGGTTACGGTGGCCATTTTAGAAATTCCAAAGTCAAATGCCACATCTACATAAGACAGTCAACATTTGTGTAAAGTTTCATTAAGTTTGAAGCATTTTGAATTTTTTGACATTTTTGCAGTTTCCATGGTAACGGCAGCCATTTTGAAAATTCCAAAGTCGGATGGCACATCTACACATGACAGGTCACATTACTGTGAAGTTTCATAAAGATTGGACCAAATCTAGATTTTTCGCATTTTTGTTGTTTCCATGGCAACGGCGGCCATTTTGGAAATTCCAAAGTCAAATTCCAAATCTACATACACTCGTTAACATCTCTGTAAAATTTCATTAACTTTGAAGCATTTTAAAAAAATTTCACATTTTTGCAGTTTCCATGGTAACGGCGGCCATTTTTAAAATTCCAAAGTCGAATTGCGGCTACATATGGTGCTACCTGTAATAATCTATCATTATATAACATAAAAAGTACATAGGAATAATCCAACACTATCACATGACTAATCACATGACTATTGTTCTAGAATGTTCCATGAAAATTGACCCCCTAAAATAATGCCAAGATGACCCCGGGCTGAAATAAAAAATGTGGAATGGACACCTGGATATCGGTCTCTTGTATTACACAAAACTTAAAGGTTCTACCAGTAGCGAATCAATAGTCGAAAAATGACCACACCCATGTTCCGGCCCCCAAATAGTGCCAAGTTGACCCCATTTGAAATAAAAATAGCGAATGCACCCTAGGGATACTACCCCAACATCATACCAAATATAAAGTTTCCATCATTTAAGGCTTGGAAGAAAATGGTCGGACAAATTAGGGTTAAGAATAATAATAATAATAATAATAATAATAACAAGTAATCCTGTGTTAGGATGCTAACACAAAAGTCGCCAGAACGGCCCCAACCATTGTTCTGCTGTTTCCATGGTAACGGCAGCCATCTTGAAATTTCATAGTCGGATAGCACATCTACACATGACAGGTCACATTACTTACAAGTTTCATAAAAATTAGACCAATTTTCAAATTAAGGCATTCGTGTTTCCATGGTTACGGTGGCCATTTTGGAAATTCCAAAGTCAAATGCCACATCTACATAAGACAGTCAACATTTGTGTAAAGTTTCATTAAGTTTGAAGCATTTTGAATTTTTTGACATTTTTGCAGTTTCCATGGTAACGGCAGCCATTTTGAAAATTCCAAAGCCGGATGGCACATCTACACATGACAGGTCACATTACTGTCAAGTTTCATAAAGATTGGACCAAATATAGATTTTCGCATTTTGTTGTTTCCATGGCAACGGCGGCCATTTGGAAATTCAAAGTCAAATTCCAAATCTACATACACTCGTAAACATCTCTGTAAAATTTCATTAAATTTGAAGCATTTTTAAAAATTTTCACATTTTTGCAGTTTCCATGGTAACGGCGGCCATTTTAAAAATTCCAAAGTCGAATTACAGCTACATATGGTGCTACCTGTAATAATCTATCATTATATAACATAAAAAGTACATAGGAATAATTCAATACTATCACATGACTAATCACATGACTAATCACATGACTATTGTTCTAGAATGTTCCATGAAAATTGACCCCCTAAAATAATGCCAAGATGACCCCGGGCTGAAATAAAAAATGTCGAATGGACACCTAGACATCGGTCTCTTGTATTACACAAAACTTAAAGGTTCTACCAATAACGAATCAATAGTTGAAAAATTACCCCACCCATGTTCCGGCCCCCAAAAAGTGCCAAGTTGACCCCCATTTGAAATAAAAAATAGCGAATGCACCCCTAGGGATACTACCCCAACATCATACCAAATATAAAGTTTCCATCATTTAAGGCTTGGAAGAAAATGGTCGGACAAATTAGGGTTAAGAATAATAATAATAATAATAATAATAATAATAATAATAATAATAAGAAACGGGACAAAAACATAAAGTCTCCAAAACTCCGTTTTGGCGACTTAATAAGAAACGGGACAAAAACATAAAGTCTCCAAAACTCCGTTTTGGCGACTTAACAAGTAATCCTGTGTTAGGATGCTAACACAAAAGTCATAAAACGGCCCCAACCATTGTTCTGCTGTTTCTATGGTAACGGCAGCCATTTTGAACTTTCATAGTCGGATAACACATCTACACATGACAGGTCACATTACTTACAAGTTTCATAAAATTGGACCAATTTTCAAATTTAGGCATTCGTGTTTCCATGGTTACGGTGGCCATTTTGGAAATTCAAAGTCAAATGCCACATCTACATAAGACAGTCAACATTTGTGTAAAGTTTCATTAAGTTTGAAGCATTTTGAATTTTTGACATTTTGCAGTTTCCATGGTAACGGCAGCCATTTTGAAAATTCCAAAGTCGGATGACACATGTACACATGACAGAACACATTATTGTCAAGTTTCATAGAGATTGGACCAAATCTAGATTTTTCGCATTTTTGTTGTTTCCATGGCAACGGCGGCCATTTTGGAAATTCCAAAGTCAAATTCCAAATCTACATACACTCGTTAACATCTGTCTAAAATTTCATTAAATTTGAAGCATTTTAAAAAAATTTCACATTTTTGCAGTTTCCATGGTAACGGCGGCCATTTTATAAATTCCAAAGTCGAATTACAGCTACATATGGTGCTACCTGTAATAATCTATCATTATATAACATAAAAAGTACATAGGAATAATTCAACACTATCACATGACTAATCACATGACTATTGTTCTAGAATGTTCCATGAAAATTGACCTCCTAAAATAATGCCAAGATGACCCCGGGCTGAAATAAAAAATGTGGAATGGACACCTGGACATCGGTCTCTTGTATTACACAAAACTTAAAGGTTCTACCAGTAGTGAATGAATAGTTGAAAATGACCACACCCATGTTCCGGCCCCAAATAGTGCCAAGTTGACCCCATTTGAAATAAAAATAGTGAATGCACCCTAGGGATACTACCCCATCATCATACCAAATATAAAGTTTCCATCATTTAAGGCTTGGAAGAAAATGGTCGGACAAATTAGGGTTAAGAATAATAATAATAATAATAATAATAATAATAATAATAATAAGTAATCCTGTGTTAGGATGCTAACACAAAAGTCATAAAACGGCCCCAACCATTGTTCTGCTGTTTCCATGGTAACGGCAGCCATTTTGAAATTTCATAGTCGGATAGCACATCTACACATGACAGGTCACATTACTTACAAGTTTCATAAAATTGGACCAATTTTCAAATTTAGGCATTCGTGTTTCCATGGTTACGGTGGCCATTTTGAAATTCCAAAGTCAAATGCCACATCTACATAAGACAGTCAACATTTGTGTAAAGTTTAATTAAGTTTGGAGCATTTTGAATTTTCTGATATTTTGCAGTTTCCATGGTAACGGCAGCCATTTTGAAAATTCCAAAGTCGGATGGCACATCTACACATGACAGGTAACATTACTGTCAACTTTCATAAAGATTGGACCAAATCTAGATTTTCGCATTTTGTTGTTTCCATGGCAACGGCGGCCATTTGGAAATTCCAAAGTCAAATTCCAAATCTACAAACACTCGTTAACATATCTGTAAAATTTCATTAAATTTGAAGCATTTTAAAAATTTTCACATTTTTGCAGTTTCCATGGTAACGGCGGCCATTTTGAAAATTCCAAAGTCGAATTACAGCTACATATGGTGCTACCTGTAATAATCTATCATTATATAACATAAAAAGTACATAGGAATAATTCAACACTATCACATGACTAATCACATGACTATTGTTCTAGAATGTTCCATGAAAATTCACCCCACCCCTCAAATTATGCCAAGGAGACCCCCTACTGAAATAAAAAAAGTTCCATGTTGAAGCAGACATGTGTCTCTTAATATTCATAAAAGTAATCATAATTCCATCTACTCTACATACAGTAGCAAATTTAAGAAATGTAAAATAAATTTGACCCCACCCATCTTTGAGCCCCCCTAATTATGCCAAGATGACACCCTGGTATCATGAACATTGGGTTCTGCAACCCCCATGATGCAGACCCATACCCAGAAAAAATATAAAGTTTCCATCCTCTATAGCTTCCAAGAAAATGGTAGGACAGTTTAAGGGTTTAGAAAAAGAAGAATAAGAATAATAATAATAATAATAATAATAATAAGAAACGGGACAAAAACAATAAGTCTCCAAAACTCCGTTTTGGCGACTTAATAATAAGAAGAAACGGGACAAAATATAAAGTCTCCAAAACTCCGTTTTGGCGACTTAATAATAAGAAACGGGACAAAACAATAAGTCTCCAACACTCCGTTTTGGCGACTTAATAATAATAAGAAACGGGACAAAAACATAAAGTCTCCAAAACTCCGTTTTGGCGACTTAATAAGAAACGGGACAAAAACAATAAGTCTCCAAAACTCCGTTTTGGCGACTTAATAATAGGGAAAAAGAAACAGAGGAAAAGCAATATGTCACCCGACATTGTCGATCGGGTGACATAAAAAGAAAAAAAAGAAACGAACAATAACAGTATGTCACCCCAACTCCGTTGAGGGTGCCATAATAAGAAAAAAAAAAGAAACGTAGAATAACAATATGTCACCCCAACTCCGTTGAGGGTGCCATAATAATACGCAAAAGCGAATTAAAGGTATTTTCTTTCAGAAATTCAACGGAAAAGATATGTGTATTGATTGATTGATGGTTTGTGATCATGATTGATCAATTGATTGACCGTTTGTTTGATTGATTGATTGATCGATCGAATGATTGACAGTTTGTAAAAATGGTGAGGGGACGTTTTTTCCGATTCTGCACTTGATTAATTACTTGTTTGATATCAAAACTTGATTGATTGATCTTTTATCATGATTTGATCACTGTTATCATGATTTGATTGATTGATCAATACTTTGTATAGCCTAAAATGACACATGTTGCATGGGTTTATTCGTTGTCTATACGTTTTTGTGCTGTTCAGTGACAAATATCTAACGCACAATTTTACACGTAGGATTGAGAAAAATACTCTATTTCCTCTTCTTACATCAGAAAAAATGAATGGCAAATGAGTTATTCTAACACTAGATTTGCTATTGCAAGCAATAGCGGAGGATGGCACCCCGTACTGGACATTGTCACAGTAGCATCAACCATTTTGAGTGTACCAAAATCAAATGGCACATCTATTATACATGCAGGAATCGGCATTTCTTAAATTCCCCAGTTTTTTCTCTTCTGTAGAATGAGTTTGAGTTCTATACATAGTTTAGGAATTCTTAAGAATCTAAAATTAGACCCACGCGCGAGGAAGAACGTGGCGTCACGTGATGTGCAAGTATATTATCGTGGACTTAGCACATTTATATTCTTTTAGAGGGACCTTGGACAGACAACATGTGTATATATTGACGGAGCGCCATACTAACTGTTCATTTTGTTCTTTAATAGCTCGCGTATCACACGATACTTGTATCTTATTTTGTACAATTAAATTACACGTTCATCGATTGATTTCAGCTAATGTGTATATTTTAGCAGGTGTGTAATTCATGGATGTGTACTGTAATGCAAGTACAGAAATGTCACTAATATGTACTCTTAGTGTTTCTCTCTCTCTGTCGGTGGCGATTTTCTCTTCACAGCACGATTTTTGTATAGAATAGAAGCACGTTAAATTATATATTTTTTCTTCTAGCATATTCTAGAAGATGTTTTGCAGTACAGATTTGTATTTGATCGTATGCACATACTCTTGATAACGGAATTTTGCCTCAAATTTACGAGCTGTTTTATATATAAAAAGAAGATGTGGTATGATTGCCAATGAGACAACTCTCCGCAAGAGACCAAATGACACAGAAATTAACAACTATAGGTCAATGTACGACCTTCAACAATGAGCAAAGCCCATACTGCATAGTTAGTTTATGTTTGTATTTTTGTTGTTTCCATGGCAACGGCGGCCATTATGAAAATTCAAAAGACAAATAGCAACTCTGCACATCTCAGTTGACATTTCAGTGAAGTTTTATCAAGTTTGGGGCATTTTGAAATTTCTGAAATTTTTGAAATTTTGGCTGGTTTCCATGGTTACAAAGACCATTCCCAAAATGTAATGACAGATGCCACATTGGTACATGGGAGGAACATACCATCAAAGTTTCAATGGATTTGACCTACCATTTTAAGAGAGTAAAGGCTACTTTAAGGTTTTGAAGCATTTTGACCTTTTTGCAGTTTCCATGGTAACGGCAGCCATTTTGAAAATTCCAAAGTCGGATGGCACATCTTAAACATGACAGGTCACATTACTGTCAAGTTTCATAAAGATTGGACCAAATCTAGATTTTTCGCATTTTTGTTGTTTCCATGGCAACGGCAGCCATTTTGGAAATTCCAAAGTCAAATTCCAAATCTACATACACTCGTTAACATCTCTGTAAAATTTCATTAAATTTGAAGCATTTTAAAAATTTTCACATTTTTGCAGTTTCCATGGTAACGGCGGCCATTTTAAAAATTCCAAAGTCGAATTACAGCTACATATGGTGCTACCTGTAATAATCTATCATTATATAACATAAAAAGTGCATAGAAATAATTCAACACTATCACATGACTAATCACATGACTATTGTTCTAGAATGTTCCATGAAAATTGACCCCCTAAAATAATGCCAAGATGACCCCGGGCTGAAATAAAAATGTGGAATGGACACCTGGACATCGGTCTCTTGTATTACAAAAACTTAAAGGTTCTACCAGTAGCGAATCAATAGTCGGAAAATGACCCCACCCATGTTCCGGCCCCCAAATAGTGCCAAGTTGACCCCATTTGAAATAAAAATAGTGAATGCACCCTAGGGATACTACCGCAACATCATACCAAATATAAAGTTTCCATCATTTAAGGCTTGGAAGAAAATGGTCGGACAAATTAGGGTTAATAATAATAATAATAATAATAATAATAATAATAATAATAATAATAATAATAATAAGAAACGGGACAAAACATAAAGTCTCCAAAACTCCGTTTTGGCGACTTAATAATTAGATTTGCTATTGCAAGCAATAGCGGAGGATGTCACCCTGTACTGGACATTGTCACAGTAGCAGCAACTATTTTGAGTGTACCAAAGTCAAATGGCACATCTATTATACATGCTGGAATTGGCATGTCTTTGATCCCCTCCCTTTTCTCTTCTCGTAGAATAAGTTTGAGTTCTATACATAGTTTGGGAATTCTTTATAATCTAAAATAGACCCACGCGCGAGGAAGAACGTGGCGTCACGTGATGCGCAAGTATATTATCGTGGACTTAGCACATTTATATTCTTTTAGAGGGACCTTGGACAGACAAGATGTGTATATATTGACGGAGTGGCATAGTGACTGTTCATTTTTGTTCTTTAATAGCTCGCGTATCACACGATACATGTATCTTATCTTGTACAATTAAATTACACGTTCATCGATTGATTTCAGCTAATGTGTATATTTTAGCAGGTGTGTGATTCACGGATGTGTACTTTAATGCAAGTACAGAAATGTCACTAATATGTACTCTTAGTGTTTCTCTCTCTCTCGGTGGCGATTTTCTCTTGAAAGCACGATTTTTGTATAGAATAGAAGCACGTTAAATTATATGTTTTTTTCTCTTCTACAATATTCTAGAAGATGTTTTGCAGTACAGATTTGTATTTGATCGTATGCACATACTCTTGATTACAGAATTTTGCCTCAAATTTACGAGCTGTTTTATAAATAAAAAAGAAGATGTGGTATGATTGCCAATGAGACAACTATCCACAAGAGACAAAATGACACAGAAATTAACAACTATAGGTCACTGTACGGCCTTCAACAATGAGCGAAGTCAGTTGACATTTTGTGAAGTTTTATCAAGTTTGGAGCATTTTGAAATGTTTGAAATTTTTGCTGGTTTCCATGGTTACAAAGACCAATTCCAAAATGTAATGACAGATGCCACATTGGTTCATGAGAGGAACATACCATCCAGGTTTCAATGGATTTGACCTACCATTTTAAGAGAGTAAAGGCTACTTTAAGGTTTTTGAAGCATTTGACCTTTTTGCATTGTTTCCATGGTAACGACAGCCATTTTGGAAATTCCAAAGCCAAATATCACATCTACTAATGTTGCTCATCATTACTGTGAAGTTTCATAAGGTTTGGATCATATTGATATTTTTGAAATTTTTGGTGTAGTTTCCATGGCAACATAGTAGTTCCAGTGATTGGCAAAATCATCCAAAACTAGTATATAGTGGGCACCTAAATTGTATTAAAATATCATGATTCTAAGTTTATGCGTATCCAAATAATCCACCAGACTCTAAAATTTTATTTTTCACCTTTCTTTGGTTTCCATGGTGATGGCATCCATTTTTTAGTGCCAAAGTTGCACTGCAACTCGTAAGTCAGGGTTACTTGTTATAGTGAACAACCATTAAGATTGGTGCATTAAGCTCTGAGAAAACTGCAGGACAAAATTAGGTGGAATAATAATAATAATAATAATAAAAAAAAGAAACAGAGGAAAGCAATATGTCACCCGACATTGTCGATCGGGTGACATAATAATAATAATAAGAAACGGGACAAAACATAAAGTCTCCAAAACTCCGTTTTGGCGACTTAATAATAGGGAAAAAGAAACAGAGGAAAAGCAATATGTCACCCGACATTGTCGATCGGGTGACATAACTAGATTTGCCATTGCAAGCAATAGCGGATGTCACCCTTCCCCCATTGCCACTAAGCGGCAGCCATTTCAAAAAATTTTAACAGTGAATGCACATATATGCATGGCTAAACATCTCCTGTAAATTTTCAGTAAATTCAGAGCATTTTAAAAATTTTCACATTTTTTGTCGTTTCCATGGCAACGGCAGCCATTTTGAAAATTTCAAAGTCAAAAGTCTCATCTATACTTGCCAATTAACAATAATATTAAGTTTCATTAAGTTCAAAGCATTTTGAAAATTTTTGACATTTTTGCAGTTTCCATGGCAACGGTTGCCATTTTGAAATTCCAAAGTCAAAAGTCTCATCCAGACTTGCGAGTCAACAATCATATTAAGTTTCATAAATTTTGGAGCATTTTGAAATTTTGAAATTTTTGACATTTTTTATGGTTCCTATGGTAACAGAGACCATTCCCAAAATTTAATGGCAGATACAACATTGGTACATTGAGGAACATACCATCAAAGTTTCAATTGATTTGACCTACCACTTTAAGAAAGTAAAAGCTACTTTTAGGTTTTTGGAGCATTTTGACCTGTTTTGCATTGTTTCCATGGTAACGGCAGACATTTTCGAAATTCCAACGCCAAATTGCACATCTACCAATGTTGTTCATCGTTACTGTGAAGTTTCATTAAATTTGGAGCATTTTGAAATTTTTGAAATTTTTGGTGTAGTAGTGGAAATAAAATGCTCCGCAGGGCGCAGCTTGATACGACCGCAGAGGTCGAACCCTGAACAGTTGGGGCAAGTATGGACACAACATTCAAGCTTGATACAGCTCTGAATTTGGATTGTGATTGACTATTTGACACAGCATAGGTTTCTGACACAGAATGAATGTGGTCTAAGAACTTAAAATTTTAAATTGGACATTCACCTATTATGGTCCAATATCCAAAATCTAAATACATGGTTAGATTCAGCATATCAAAGAACCCGAAGAATTCAATTTTGATGAAATCAAACAAAAGTTTAATTTAGGACCCTTTGGACCTCAAGGTGGACCAATTTGATAAAGGAGCCCACAATCCAAAATCTCTAAATACATGGTTAGATTCAGCATATCAAAGAACCCCATATATTCAATTTTGTTGAAATCAAACAAAGTTTAATTTGGATATATTCAATTTTGTTGAAATCAAACAAAGTTTAATTTTGGACCCTGATTTGGACCAACTTGAAAACTGGGCCCATAATCAAAAATTGAAAGACATGTTTAGATTCAGCATATCAAAGAACCCTAAGAATTCAATTTTTGTTAAAATCAAATTAAGTTTAATTTTGGACCCTTTGGACCTTAATGTAGACCAATTTGAAAACGGGACCAAAATTAAGAATCTAAATACATGGTTAGATTCAGCATATCAAAGAACCCCATATATTCAATTTTTGTTGAAATCAAACAAAGTTTAATTTTGGACCCCAATTTGGACCAACTTGAAAACTGGGCCCATAATCAAAAATCTAAATACATGATTAGATTCAGCATATCAAAGAACCCTAAGAATTCATTTTTTGTTGAAATCAAACAAAGTTTAATTTTGGACCCATTGGACCTTAATGTAGACCAATTTGAAAACGGGGCCAAAATCAAAAATCTAAATACACGGTTAGATTGGCATATCAAAGAACCCAATAATTCAATTTTTGATGAAATCAAACAAAGTTTAATTTTGGACCCTTTGGACCTCAATGTGGACCAATTTAAAACGGGGCCCAAAATCCAAAAACTTAATACACGGTTAGATTCAGCATATTAAAGAACCCCAAGAATTCAAGAATAAAACCCCATTGAAATTGGTCAAGAAATAAGCAATTTATACAAAGAATCTTCTTTGCACAATACTGTGCAATTAAATATTTCTTGCAATTGCGCAATACTGTGCAATTGAATATTTCTTGCTATTGTGCAATACTGTACAATTGACAATTTCTTCCTATTGTGCAATATTGTGCTATTGGATATTTCTTGCTATTGCGCAATACTGTGCAATTGAAGATTTCTTGCTATTGCGCAATACTGTGCAATTGAAAATTTCTTGCTATTGCACAATACTTATTATATAATAATTTACATATCCTGTTTGGTGTGTATCTCCTGCCATATCATTATTATTTGCTTTTAAATATAAATCAGAAATAACCAACTTAAAATGGAAAATTTTAAAGAAAAAAAAAAAAAAAAAAAAAAGGAAGAAAAAGGGGAAAAAAATCCCCCATTTTTTGAACCCCCTTATGATTCATCACCCCCAAACTCAATCCCAGCCTTCAATGAGGTATGGTACCTTGCAGTACAATTTCAGAGAGACCCATACACTTAAACACAAGTTATTGTCTGGAAACTAGAAAATGCTTATTTTTGACCCCTTTTGGCCCCTAATTCCTAAACGTTTAGGCAATTACCCCAAACTCAATTCCAGCTTTCCTTTGTGATATGGAACCTTGTAGTACAATTTCAGAAAGATCCATACACTTACACACAAGTTATTGTCCTGAAACTAGAAAAATGCTTATTTTTGCCCCTTTTGGCCCCTAATTCCTAAAATTTTGAGGCAATTACCCCAAAATCAATCCCAGCATTCCTTTGTGATATGGAACCTTGTGGTACAATGTCAGAGAGATCCATACACTTACACACAAGTTATTGTCTGGAAGTTACAAAATGCTTATTTTGGCCCCTTTTGGCCCCTAATTCCTTAACTGTTGGTACCATAACCCCAAAATCAATCCCAACCTTCCTTTTGTGGTATTGAACCTTATGGTAAAATTTCCTAGAGATCCATTTACTTAAACTAAAGTTAGAGTGCGAAAACCAATGTGTCTTCGGACGACGACGACGACGCCAACGTCATATTAATATACGACCACAAAAATTTTTGCGGTCGTATAAAAATTAGGTGGAAGAAAAATAATAATAACTAGATTTGCCATTGCAAGCAATAGCGGATGTCACCCTTCCCCCCTTTCCATTGCCACTAAGTGGCAGCCATTTAAAAAATTTTAAACTGTGAATGCACATATATGCAAGGCAATACATCTTTCTGTAAATTTTCAGAACATTTGGAGCATTTTGAAATTTTCACATTTTTGCTGTTTCCATGGCAACAGTGACCATTTTGGAAATTTCAAAGTCAAAAGTCTTATCTATACATGCCAGTAAGCATTAATATAAAGTTATGTTAAGTTTGGTGTATTTTAAAATTTTTGACATTTTTGTTGGTTTCCATGGTAACAAAGACAAATCCCAAAATTGTAATGACAGATGCCACATTGGTACATGGGAGGGAACATACCATCAAAGTTTCAATGGATTTGACCTACCATTTTAAGAGAGAAAATGCTACTTTAGGTTTTTCCCATAAGGTTATAATGGGAAACCTTTCCCCAGTTTCTATGGCAATACAGTAGTTACAATGATTCTCAAAATCATCCAAAACTTGTATATAGTGGATACCTATGTTGTATAAAAATTTGTTCAGGCATTCTCAAATTAGGCAGCAAAACAAAAAATATTTTTCACATTTTGCTGTTTCCATGGAAACGGCTGCCATTTTAAAGTTCCAAAGTTTCACTGCAACTCCACTGATGGTGGTCCTTATTATGCTCAACAATCATGAAGATTGGTTCCATTGCCTCTGAGAAAACTGCAGGACAAAACTAGGTGGAAGAAAAATAATAATAATGGGGAAAAGAAACAGAGGAAAGCAATATGTCACCCGACATTGTCGATCAGGTGACATAATAATAATAATAGGAAAAAGAAACAGAGGAAAGCAATATGTCACCCGACATTGTCGATCGGGTGACATAATTAAAAAAGAAACGGAGGAAAAGCAATATGTCACCCGACATTGTCGATCGGGTTACATAATAATAAAGAAACAGAGGAAAAGCAATATGTCACCCGACATTGTCGATCGGATGACATAAAAAAAGAAACGGAGGAAAGCAATATGTCACCCGACATTGTCATTCGGGTGACATAATAATAATAATAATAATAATAAGAAGGGACAAAACATAAGGTCTCCAAAACTCTGTTTTGGCGACTTAATAATAAGAAACGGACAAAACATAAATTCTCCAAAACCCGTTTTGGCGACTTAATAAGAAAAAAAAAGAAACGTAGAATGACAATATGTCACCCAACTCCGTTGAGGGTGCCATAATAATAAGAAAAAAGAAACGTAGAATAACAATATGTCACGTTGAGGGTGCCATAATAAGAAACGGGCAAAAACAATAAGTCTCCAAAACTCCGTTTTGGTGACTTAATAATAATAGGGAAAAGAAACAGAGAAAAGCAATACGTCACCGGACATTGTCGATCGGATGACATAATAAGAACTGAGCAAAACCAATAAGTCTTCCCAAACTTCGTTTGGAGACTTAATAACAATTAAATTTTCAATATAACCTAATAAATGAAACACAATCATGCTAAAAATATTGGGTAAGAGTTGGTAAAAATAGGGTACGAGTTGGCGAAGGTACGAGTTGTCGTACCCGGACTACATAATTATATGTTCCATTAGATTGTAAATATCTATTTATCTCTTCAATGTGTGAATTAAATAAAAAAAAAATTGTTTCCATGCATAGAAAATAACTTCATATTTGATTGCTGATGCTGCTTTACAAACAGTACCAATCATACTCCATTTCGTATCGATTTAAAATAAATCATCTGAATGTTACTCCAATATTAGGCATACTTTACTTACCTGCTGTCAATATCATTGATACTTTGTGCAAATTCCATTTACCCTGGATCAAATATGTCACCTAATCCTCTGGTGTTAATATAAATTATTCATTATTTAATTATGGGGCAGGATCGACGTGGGAAGAAACGTCTAGGGACGGATCAACTTGATGCCGGATCGGTTTAGGGCTGTAACGATCTGATACCGTGGAAATTATGTACTTATATTTTGGCATTGCACAATGTTGTGCTTTTCTAAGACTGTTTATGAAGTCTTTACATTAAATGTGTACGGTTTGATACTTTAGTCATGGAGAACATAATATATTAATTAGTTGTTATTGGCTTTGAACTTTGCGTCTTTTGTTTTTTTGTTAGTTGTTTATTGTGCTTCATGCCAATCTACCTTGTGCATTTTGTTGGCCATATTGTTACACAATGAATTTGTATACAAGAAACAAAAATCCTAGTTCTGAAGTTAAATTGTAATTGAATAGTCTAATAAAATGCTCTTCCACGAAGTTCTTATAACAATTTCCAAAATATCATTCCTCATTTATACAAAGTCTTTAAAAATCAATAAAATTACCTTTACCTTAAAGTTTAATCATTTTTCAAAATATCTAATAATGAACAGTAAATTTCAAACAATATTTATATATAATTTCTTCTCTAAAATTAGATTTGATACTGTAGAAAATGAAAGAATATGGAGTAAATGTACATGGGACAAAATCGCAAACAATACATATGTATCTATTTTTAGCTATGACTCTACTTACAATTTCAATTAATTGTGCAATACAGCTCTGAATTTGGATTGTGATTAAATATTTGATATAGTATAGTTTCTGACACACAATGCATGTCGCCTAAGAACTTTAAAGTTTGAAATTGGACATTTACCTATTATGGTCCAATATCCAAAATCTAAATACATGGTTAGAAGCAGGATATAAAAGAACCACAAGAATTCAATTTTTGATAAAATCAAACAAAAGTTTAATTTTTGACCCTTTAGACCTCAATGTGGACCAAATTGATAACGGGGCCCAAAAACCAATTCTAAATACACGGCTAGATTCTGCATATCAAAGAACCCCATATTTTAAATTTTTGTTGAAATCAAGCAAAAAGTTTTAATTTTGGACATTTGGATCAACTTGAAGACTGGGCCCAAAATCAAAAATCTAAATACATGTTTAGATTCGGCATAATAAGTTTAATTTTGGACCCTTTAGACTTTAATGTGGACCAATTTCAAAAACCTGTCCGAAAATTTGAAAATCTAAATACACGGTTAGATTCAGCATATCAAAGAACTCGAAGAATTCAATTTTTTTAAAAATGAAACAAAGTTTCATTTTGGACCCATTGAACCACAATGTAAACCAATTCAAAAACAGGGACCAAAATCTAAAATCTAAATACATGGTTAGATTCAGCATATAAAAGAACCCCAAGAATTCAAGACTTTAATTAAACCACATTGAAATTGGTTAAGAAATACTAGTAAGCAATTTATACAAAGTATTAGAAAAGTATTGTTTTCTTCCTTTTTTCAAAAATCAATCCCAACCTTCCTCTTGAGGTATGGAACCTTGAGTCAGCAGAGTTGTAATTACTTCTAGTAGTTATGTTTTTTCATTAAGCTGTGACACAATAAGTAAATTTCATAATTTAATCATTTGTGTATTATTCCAGTCAACTTTGGTTCAAATTGAATGAGCTGCTTCAGAGAAGAACATGGAAATGTAATTTTCTTTTCTCTCAACAAGAAATTAAGTGGCATTTTGCCCCCTTGTATGTCAACCTGAGATCTACATCCTTCCTTTAATGTTTGAACAGATTTTTGCTAGATTCAGATCTGCAGAAGAGTTTTTTTAATCCTAATTGTATACAAGAGAGCACATGCTGAAATGTCATGCCTGCTTTACTGACCATGATTGATTTGATTTTGAAAGTCTTAAAATAAGAGTTTTACTACATAGTAAAAGTACTTATAGTGTCAAAGAAACAAACCAAACAGTGAAAATTTGACATTGACCAATGAACCATGAAAATCAGGTCAAGGTCTGATGAAAAGTGAGACAGACAGACATGTACACCTTACAACCATTCCTTGCACAAAAATATCGTTAAACTATTGCTTATTATATCTAAGAAACAGACTTAACCAGGAAAACACTGACCAATGAACCATGAAAATGAGGTTAAGGTGGTCAAGGTCAAATGAAATATGTCAGACACCTTACATTCTGTGACTTTTGTCCCAGGCAAGACAAAAACAAGGAATTCATAAATTGTAAGTTTCATTGCCACTTTGTTAAAATGAACTAGAATAAACAAGAATCAGACAAGGTACCTTTCAAAGTAGAAATCTGCCTGCTAATAATAATGATAATTTCTGAGACTGCCAGCATATTGAAAGAAAGGCAAATAACAACTTTCACTTTACATTTTTTTTACTATAAATATTGATTATACAACTATTTCCTTCATATCAAACAAAATAAAAAAGTTACAACATTGCCACTTGATTATCTGCATCCTCCTCCTCAACATCAGGAATCTTCCACTGAATTTTCCTACCATATTCATACATTTCCTTAATCTTAGCTCTAACATTGTCTGACCCTTCTGCTGCAAACTCCTTGTACTTCTTGTGTAGCTGAATTGCTGTCCTGGCATCTTCAACTGAGTCATGGGTTGCTGATTGAATATTTATTTCTATAAATAAAAAAATATAGTTGTTAAATGTTTCAAGTTTAAAAATTCTCAAAAAAAGGGTTAAGATTAAAATTATCTTAATTGTCAACAGTCACTAATTTTACTAATACAAAACATTGAAAGATAAACTAGATTTAAGACTGAAGCTACATGTACCAATGTGCTTTAAAAATGTTGGTCCTTATCTCTTTGGATTTTATACAACCAAACTCATGTAAATGTTAAATAGTTTTCTTCCAACTGGTCAATTATCTTTCAACATTATCAAGACAATTTAAAATAAAAGAATGTGTCTAAGGACCGAATGCCCCCACAAGCTTGCATATAATAAACAGTTGGTTGTCTCTTTTTTTATAACCTTTATACTTGAATATGTAAAAAAAAAATTCAGAGACAACTGCCTGTGTTATTATACATGAAAATACTTTTGAGAGCATTTGATGTCACTACTAGTTTTAAAGAGTTCTATTGTTCTAGTCTTAGGTATTTTTGTGCAGTGTGTTATTTTCATATTTTCACTGTTTTGGTTTTTTTTCACGTAATAAGTTTTCTGAGATGGCGTAACTCTAGAACAGTAAGTGACTCACTGCCAAAATTTGAATTCTGTCTGCAAGTTTTGGTTCTTAGCATTGTGTATGAGTTTCATAAAATTTGCATGAGCCAAACTTAAGTTGAAGTGCAGAAACGATAAAAAATTTGTAATTTTCCTAGTTATAGAGGGGCTCTAGAATGGAAAGTGACTTACTGCAAAAATTGGAACTCTGAGTTTTGGTTCTTAGCATTGTGTATGAGTTTCATAAAATTTACATCAGGCAAACTTAAGTTAGAGAGCGGAAACAAAAAAAATTGCAATTTTCCAAGTTATAAGGGCATAACCAATATACCTAATATAACACAAGGTACCTATAGCCTGACTCATATTCTGAGAATGACACCTGGTCATGAACTTCCTTTATATTTTGATTTCTGTTGTCCATCCCACTGATAAGATTTCCATTTGGATGTGAGATTAGAAATAATTTATGGATAATCTACTTGAAAGGACTGCTATAAATGATTCTGACAACAGAAATAGGCGTGTTATACACCATTTTATAGATAATTTAATGTAGATTTATACCATAACAAGTTTCAGAGGGATAGACAACTGTGTAATCGAAATATAACGGAAGTTTGCGACCAGATGTCATTTCTCAAAAATAAGAGTCAAGTACCTTGTGTTAAAGTTTATAGGTAAAAAAAAAATTCAGAGACAACTGCCTGTGTACCAAATATAGTTTAAAATGAACTTGATCCCATTCATTTGTCTTTGGAGCCTCTAGTTTATATTCAATTAGGATTAATAAAATTGTCCCTTATCAAACTGATTCATGTAATGACTACTGCACACGTTTTTATTTAACTCTTAATTGTTCAAACAGTGACTGACCCTCCTGGAAATCAAGTGTAGACCACTGTTATTATTATTCTGTCGATAACTGTACTGTGACAGTTTTACTCTTACCAGAGATGGTCTAGATAGAAAAGGGACTAGGTACCAACAGAACAAGTTTTACTTCACATTATTGAATTGAACAATGTAATACTCACTTAAGAAATACCATGCTAAGAATTTAAGGAGATCATTCTTTGTCGTGGTAAATGGAATAACTCCACTGTGTCAACTACCTGATTCTTTGGTACCTGCATTGAAAAATATATAAATGAAAATTTCCTCTTAAGGTAGCACAATACAAAGATTTATTCACCCCATTCAGACAACTTTAAACTGATGTAGTTTCTTTCATCCAGCTCTAAAATTATAAATGAGGAACCTAAAGAAAGAAGAAAGATTAATCTTTTAAACTATGATAATTTCATTATTACATACCGGGTAATTGATTATTATTATAATATGGCAGCAAGAAGAAATGCCTCAAGAATGGAACGAGGGCCATCTAATCAAACTACCAAAGAAAGGCAACCTTAAAGAATGCAAAAATTACAGAGGAATCACATTACTATCAGTGGCAGCAAAGTTCTAAATAGAATCCTCCTTACACGACTTCTCAAGGCTGTAGATGAAAACTACGAGAACAGCAAGCAGGATTTAGGAAATACCGATCATGCATAGACCAGATAGCCACACTACGCATAATAATAGAACAGTCCTTAGAGTGGAACACCTCTCTACTGATTAACTTTGTAGACTTTGAGAAGGCATTTGACAGCTTGGACAGAAAAACCCTTTGGAACATCATGGCTCATTATGGAATACCACAAACATTCAAAACATCATAAGGAACTCTTATAACAACATGAAATACAGAGTTATACATGAAGGCAAGCTCAGCGAGAGATTTGATGTCAAAACTGGAGTAAAACAAGGCTGCCTGCTATCACCTTTTCTTTTCCTCTTGGCAATGGACTACATCATGAAAGAAGCAACTGAAGGGAAAAGAAATGGAATCCAATGGACGATGTGGCAACAACTAGAAGACTTGGATTTTGTGGATGATATAGCCCTTATATCCAGTACACAACAACAAATGCAAGAAAAAACTTCCCTTCTCTCTTCAACATCTATAAAGCTCAGACTCAAACCAAAAGAAGAAAAGACAAAAGTTATGAAGATCAATACCAAAAGTAAACAACTGATAAAGATGAACAACTCCAACATAGAAGAACTTGAGGAGCTTACTTATCTAGACATAGAAGGGGATACAGACACTGATGTTAAATCAAGAATCAACAAAGCCAGTCACCTTTAACATTCTAGGAAAAGTATGGAGTGCCAAGAACATCTCAAGATGCACAAAAACGAAAATTTTCAACTCAAACGTAAAATCGGTGCAGAAACATGGAGAACAACTAAAACAATGTTGTCTAGACTCCAAAGATTCATCAACTACTGCCTAAGGAGAATCATGAACACCAGATGGTTTGACAAAGTAAAAAATGAAGACCTATGGAAAAGAGCTGACCAAGAACCTATTGACATCCAAATCAAGAAAAGAAAATGGGTATGGTAGGCCACACACTGCGAAAACCAACAAGCAGCATTACAAGGCAGGCACTTAAGTGGAACCCTCAGGGAAAAAGAAACAGAGGACGACCAAGAAACACCTGGCGCAGGGACACAGAACTTGAAATAAAGCAGCAAGGATACAACTGGAACCCTTTAGAAAAACTGGCGCTAAATCGAGTTAGATGGAGGGAGTTTGTCAATGGCCTATGCTCCCTGGAGGAGCCAAATAAATAAATAAATAAATAAATAAATAAATAAATAATCTTTATTTCAAGAGGATAATCCCGTTAGTTAAAACTAATCTTCCTGGGAGTCCTCAAAATAATAATAACATATTTATAAAGTACAATATTATAAATATATATATATACAACAATATACAATTATATAGATACTAATGAAAAAGCATATTAATTGGCACAATCTATGGAAAATTTGTAACATTTTGTTTTAAAAGATACGTGTATTACTCATCTTTATTTCTTGTGGTAAACTGTTCCGTATTTGAGAACCAGAATATGTAAATGTTTTTTTCTTCAAATAATTAGTTTTGGCTTCGGAAGATTTATTAGTTTTTCACCAGCTGAACATAAATTATAATTTTGGTTATCCGTAAAATGAAAGTTTTCTTGCAAATAGTTAGGAACAATATTCTTTAATGATTTAAATACAAGTATTGCCTTTTGATATTGAATTAGTTTTTCCACATTTATCCAGTTTAAACTATTAAACAATAAACTGGAGGATGTCATTATGTCAGCTTCTAATATAACCCTAGCAGATTTCTTTAATAACTTATTAAGTTTATTTATTCCACTTTCATAACAACTACCCATATATTACAACAATATTCAAACAATGGCAGAATATAAGCATTAGAATAAATAATACGTATATGCATAGGTAAATACTTTCTTTTCTTTTGTAATAAGTTGATTCTATTTGATATTGTACATGACATTTTATTTATTTGCTCATTCCATTTTAGGTTTTTGTCGATATATAAACCAAGAAGTTTTTCACAATCTACATTCTCTTTTTGTTCATCTGAAATATTGATATCTAAACTGTTTCCAGTGGAATAAAGCCTCTGTTTTGAACCAATAACCATTGATTTACATTTTTTGGCATTTAGTTTCATACAATTTTGCGAACACCAGTTTTCAATAATATAAATATCATTTTGAAGGTTAGCATTTAACTCATGTACGTTATTACCTTTACTATGTAAAGTAGAATCATCTGCATATAAATCTATCAATGAATTTTCTATGTTCAGTGGTAAATCATTGATATATAAAATAAATAACAGAGGGCCAAGGATCGAGCATTGTGGTACACCAGTTTTTATGTTTTTAGTATCAGACATGACATTATTGACCTAAACTTGTTGACTTCGTTGAAACAAGTATGACTTAAACCAGTCTATTGCACAGTTTGAAACATTATAATATTCAAGTTTTTCAATAAAATTATATAATTAACCATATCAAAAGCTTTCTTTAAATCTAAAATATAACACCATTTATTTCTCCATTATCTATATTTGTTAACCATTCATCTAATAATTTTGTAAGTGCAGTAGTGCACAAATGTTTTGGTCTGAAACCTGACTGTGTAGTATTAAGAAGGTCATTACCATCTAAATATATATACAAACTATCAGCGATATGTCGTTCTATGATTTTGGAGAGACAAGGCAAACTGCTATTGGTCTATAATTATCAGGATTACAAGCATCGCCACTTTTGAAAATTGGGCAAACTCTTGCAGTTTTAAAAATACTTGGAAATTTACCACATTTGATGCTTAGATTAAATAAATATGTTAAAGCTGGTGCAATGACATCACTGCACATACTCAAAATGTTTGGTCCAACATCATATAAACCAGTTGCTTTAGTCTTGTCAAGTTTATGTAAATACATTTTTACATCTAAAATACTCATTTCTGGTATAATGAATTTTTCACTACCCCTTTTAACTTTGATTTCACAAATTTGTTGAGTAAATCGAAACTTCGACCTTCATCATTATTACATAATTTGTTATCAACTATGCCGTCAGCAATATTTGTGAAATGCATATTAAATGTATTTGCTATATCAACATCATTTTCAATAACACTATTTTTAAATTCTAAATGCGTGATATTATTATGTAATTTTTTTGGATTTAAACTTTTGACATATTTCCAAATAGTTTATTATCTTTACAATTTGAAATAGCATTTTGAAAATACTTTTCCTTTGCCTGTTCTTCTAAAAATGTCACCTTATTCCGCCAAATTTTATAATTATATATATCTCCAATTCTATGAAAATAATCTCTTTGGTATCGAGCGCTATTTATATCAGCAGTCCACCACTCTGGTTGTTGGATATTTTTTACCCTTTTAATTTTCTTAGGAGCATGCTTGTCTAGGGTGCTTAGAAAAAGATTATACCATAAATTAGCTGCTTCATCAACATCTCCAATCGATTCAATGAGATAATAAAATGCTTCGCTGAGTGCAGCCTGATACGACCGAAGAGATCGAACCCTGAACAGTTGGGGCAAATTTGGACACAATATTCAAGCTTGATACTATCTGAATTTGGATTGTGATAAAATTTTTAACATGATATAGGTTTCTGACACAAAATAAATGTGGTCAAAGATCTTACAAATCTAATGCTCAATACTGTGCAATTGAAGATTTCTTCTTGAAACATTTCAAAAATTTTGAAAAAAAATATGAACCCCTTAAAAAAATTGGAACCCCCCAAAACTTTTTTGAATCCCCCCTTGGAGCAGTAACAATCAAACTTAATCCCAGTCTTTCCTTTGTAGTATGGAACCTTGTAGTACAATTTTAGAGAGATCCATACACTTCAACACAAGTTACTGTTTGGAAACTAGAAAAATGCTTGTTTTTTGCCCCTAATTCCTGCATGTTTGGGGCAATTACTCCCAAACTCAATCCCAGCCTTCTCTTTGTGATATGGAACCTTGTCGTAAAATTTCAGAGAGATTCATACACTTACACACAAGTTATTGTCCGGAAACTACAATAAAATGCTCCGCAGGGCGCAGCTTGATACGACCGCAGAGGTCAAACCCTGAACAGTTGGGGCAAGTATGGACACAACATTCAAGCTTGATACAGCTCTGAATTTGGATTGTGATTAAATATTTGACACAGCATAGGTTTCTGACACAGAATGAATGTGGTCTAAGAACTTAAAAATTTTAAATTGGACATTAACCTATAATGGTCCAATATCCAAAATCTAAATACATGGTTAGATTCAGCATATCAAACAACCCCAAGAGTTCAATTTTTGATGAAATCAAACAAAGTTTAATTTTGGACCCTTTTGACCTCAATGTGAACAAAGTTGATAACGGGCCCAAAAATCAAAAATCTAAATACATGGTTAGATTCAGCATATCAAAGAACCCCATATATTCAATTTTGTTGAAATCAAACAAAGTTTAATTTTGGACCCGATTTGGACCAACTTGAAAACTGGGATCATAATCAAAATCTAAATACATGTTTAGATTCAGCATATCAAAAACCCTAAGAATTCAATTTTGTTAAAATCAAACTAAGTTTAATTTTGGACCCTTTGGACCTTAATGTAGACCAATTTGAAAACGGGACCAAAAATTAAGAATCTAAATACACGGTTAGATTCGGCATATCAAAGAACCCCAATATTTCAATTTTTGATGAAATCAAACAAAGTTTAATTTTGGACCCTTTTGACCTCAATGTGGACAAAGTTGATAACGGGGCCCAAAAATCAAAAATCTAAATACATGGTTAGATTCAGCATATCAAAGAATCCCATATAATCAATTTTTGTTGAAATCAAACAAAAAAGTTTAATTTTGGACCCCGATTTGGACCAACTTGAAAACTGGGCCCATAATCAAAAATCTAAATACATGTTTAGATTCAGCATATCAAAGAACCCCAAGAATTCAATTTTTGTTAAAATCAAACTATGTTTAATTTTGGACCCTTTGGACCTTAATGTAGACCAATTTGAAAATGGGACCAAAATTTAGAATCTAAATACACGGTTAGATTCGCATATCAAAGAACCCCAATAATTCAATTTTGATGAAATCAAACAAAGTTTAATTTTGGACCCTTTGGACCTCAATATGGACCAATTTAAAAACAGGGACCAAAATCCAAAAACTTAATACACGGTTAGATTCAGCATATTAAAGATCCCCAAGAATTCAAGAATAAAACACCATTGAAATTGGTCAAGAAATAAGCAATTTATACAAAGTATCTTCTTTTGCACAATACTGTGTAATTGAATATTTCTTGCAATTGCGCAATACTGTGCAATTGAATATTTCTTGCTATTGCGCAATACTGTACAATTGACAATTTCTTGCTATTGCGCAATATTGTGCTATTGGATATTTCTTGCTATTGCGCAATACTGTGCAATTGAAGATTTCTTGCTATTGCGCAATACTGTGCAATTGAAAATTTCTTGCTATTGCACAATACTTAATATATTAATTTACACATCCTGTTTGGTGTGTATCTCTTGCCTTATCATTATTATTTGCTTTTATATATAAATCAGAAATTTAATAATAAAGTTTTTGGCAAATTTCCAATATACATAATTTAAAAGCAGTTTAGGTGAGATAAACAAAAAAGCTTCATCAGCAATATTTTATATTGGCAAATTTCCAATGAAGTTCATTAAACTTAAGTTATTGGCAAATTTCCAATGGAATTTATTAATAATAAAGTTTTTGCAAATTTCCAATATAAATAATTTAAAAGCAGTTTAGGTGAGATATTCAAATGAGTTTCAATTACCAACATTACACTGCCTTTTAAATTATGTTTTGTACTTAAGTAATTGTCCATTAACCTGCAAACCCTTTTCCCCTTTTTGCACCTTATTCCTTAACACTTTGAGCCATAACTCCCAAAGACAATTCTTACCATCCCTTTGTGGTATTCCAATATCCAAAGAACCCTAGAATTCAATTTTGATGAAATCAAATAAAGTTCAATTTTGGACCCTCTAAACCTCAATGTGGACCAATTTGATAACGGGTTCGAATATCAAAAATCTAAATACATGGTTAGATTCAGCATATCAAGAACCCCATATATTCAATTTTGTTGAAATCAAACAAAGTTTAATTTTGGACCCGATTTGGACCAACTTGAAAACTGGGCCCATAATAAAAAACTAAGTACATGTTTAGATTCAGCATATCAAAGAACCCCAAGAATTCAATTTTGTTAAAATCAAACTAAGTTTAATTTTGGACCCTTTGGACCTTAATGTAGACCAATTTGAAAACGGGACCAAAAATTAAGAATCTAAATACCTGGTTAGATTCGCATATCAAAGAACCCCTATAGTTCAATTTTCGATGAAATCAAACAAAGTTTAATTTTGGACCCTTTTGGCCCCTAATTCCTAAACTGTTGGGATCAAAACTCCTTTTGGCCCCAAATTCCTAAACGTTTAGGCATTTACCCCAAACTCAAACCCAGCTTTCCTTTGTGACATGGAACCTTGTGGAACAATTTCATAAAGATCCATACACTTACACACAAGTTATTGTCCTGAAACTAGAATAAAATGCTCCAGAGGCGCAGCTTGATACGACCGCAGAGGTCGAACCCTGAACAGTCGGGCAAGTATGGACACAACATTCAAGCTTGATACAGCTCTGAATTTGGATTGTGATTAAATATTTGACACAGCATAGGTTTCTGACACAGAATGAATGTGGTCTAAGAACTTAAAAATTTTATTAATTGGACATTCACCTATTATGGTCCAATATCCAAAATCTAAATACATGGTTAGATTCAGCATATCAAAGAACCCTAAGAGTTCAATTTTTGATAAAATCAAACAAAGTTTAATTTTGGACCCTTTTGACCTCAATGTGGACAAAGTTGATAACGGGGCCCAAAAATCAAAAATCTAAATACATGGTTAGATTCAGCATATCAAAGAACCCCATATATTCAATTTTTGTTGAAATCAAACAAAGTTTAATTTTGGACCCCAATTTGGACCAACTTGAAAACTGGGCCCATAATCAAAAATCTAAATACATGATTAGATTCAGCATATCAAAGAACCCTAAGAATTCAATTTTTGTTAAAATCAAACTAAGTTTAATTTTGGACCCTTTGGACCTTAATGTAGACCAATTTGAAAACGGGACCAAAAATTAAGAATCTAAATACACGGTTAGATTCAGCATATCAAAGAACCCCATATATTCAATTTTTGTTGATATCAAACAAAGTTTAATTTTGGACCCCAATTTGGACCAACTTGAAAACTGGGCCCAAAAATCAAAAATCTAAATACATGGTTAGATTCAGCATATCAAAGAACCCAATATATTCAATTTTGTTGAAATCAGACAAAGTTTAATTTTGGACCCCGATTTGGACCAACTTGAAAACTGGGCCCATAATCAAAAATTTAAAGACATGTTTAGATTCAGCATATCAAAGAACCCTAAGAATTCAATTTTGTTAAAATCAAATTAAGTTTAATTTTGGACCCTTTGGACCTTAATGTAGACCAATTTGAAAACGGGACCAAAAATTAAGAATCTAAATACATGGTTAGATTCAGCATATCAAAGAACCCCATATATTCAATTTTTGTTGAAATCAAAAATGTTTAATTTTGGACCCTAATTTGGACCAACTTGAAAACTGGGCCCATAATCAAAAATCTACATACATGATTAGATTCAGCATATCAAAGAACCCTAAGAATTCAATTTTGTTAAAATCAAACTAAGTTTAATTTTGGACCCTTTGGACCTTAATGTAGACCAATTTGAAAACGGACCAAACATTAAGAATCTAAATACACGGTTAGATTCGGCATATCAAAGAACCCCAATAATTCAATTTTGATGAAATCAAACAAAGTTTAATTTTGGACCCTTTGGACCTCAATGTGGACCAATTTAAAACGGGGCCCAAAATCCAAAAACTTAATACACGGTTAGATTCAGCATATTAAAGAACCCCAAGAATTCAAGAATAAAACCCCATTGAAATTGGTCAAGAAATAAGCAATTTATACAAAGTATCTTCTTTTGCACAATACTGTGCAATTGAATATTTCTTGCAATTGCGCAATACTGTGCAATTGAATATTTCTTGCTATTGAGCAATACTGTACAATTGACAATTTCTTGCTATTGTGCAATACTGTACAATTGACAATTTCTTCCTATTGTGCAATATTGTGCTATTGGATATTTCTTGCTATTGCGCAATACTGTGCAATTGAAGATTTCTTGCTATTGCGCAATACTGTGCAACTGAAAATTTCTTGCTATTGCACAATACTTATTATATAATAATTTACACATCCTGTTTGGTGTGTATCTCCTGCCATATCATTATTATTTGCTTTTAAATATAAATCAGAAATAACCAACTTAAAATGGAAAATTTTAAAGAAAAAAAAAAGGAAAAAAAGGAAGAAAAAGGAAAAAAATCCCCCAATTTTTGAACCCCCTTATGATTCATCACCCCCAAACTCAATCCCAGCCTTCAATGAGGTATGGTACCTTGCAGTACAATTTCAGAGAGATCCATACACTTAAACACAAGTTATTGTCTGAAACTAGAAAATGCTTGTTTTTGGCCCCTAATTCCTAAATGTTTAAGGCAATTACCCCAAACTCAATTCCAGCTTTCCTTTGTGATATGTAACCTTGTAGTACAATTTCAGATAGATCCATACACTTACACACAAGTTATTGTCATGAAACTAGAAAATGCTTATTTTTGCCCTTTTTGGCCCCTAATTCCAAAATTTTGAGGCAATTACCCCAAAATCAATCCCAGCATTCTCTTTGTGATATGGAACCTTGTGGTACAATGTCAGAGAGATCCATACACTTACACACAAGTTATTGTCTGGAAGTTACAAAATGCTTATTTTGGCCCTTTTTCCTTAACTGTTGGTACCATAACCCCAAAATCAATCCCAACCTTCCTTTGTGGTATTGAACCTTATGGTAAAATTTCCTAGAGATCCATTTACTTAAACTAAAGTTAGAGTGCGAAAACCAATGTGTCTTCGGACGACGACGACGACGACGACGACGACGCCAACGTTATACCAATATACGACCACAAAAATTTTTGCGGTCGATAAAAATGCTTGTTTTTTTGCCCTTTTGGCCCCTCATTCCTAAAATTTTGAGGCAATTACCCCAAAATCAATCCCAGCCTTCCTTTGTGGTATGGTACCTTGCAGTACAATTTCAGAGAGATCCGTACACTTGAACACAAGTTATTGTCTGGAAACTAGAAAATGCTTGTTTTTGGCCCCAAACTCCTAAATGTTTAGGCAATTACCCCAAACTCAAACCTAGCTTTCCTTTGTGATATGGAACCCTGTAGTAAAATTTCATGAAGATCCATACACTTACACACAAGTTATTGTCCTGAAACTATAAAAATGCTTGGTTTTTGCCCTAATTCCTAAAATTTTGAGGCAATTACCCCAAAATCAATCCCAGCCTTCCCTTTGTGGTATGGTACCTTGCAGTACAATTTCAGAGAGATCCATACACTTGAACACAAGTAATTGTCTGCAAACTAGAAAAATGTTTGTTTTTGGCCCAAAATTCCTAAACGCTTAGGGCATTACCCCAAACTCAAACCTAGCTTTCCTTTATGATATGGAACCTTGTAGTACAATTTCATAAAGATCCGTACACTTACACACAAGTTATTGTCATGAAACTAGAAAATGCTTGTTTTTGCCCCTTTTTCGCCCCTAATTCCTAAAATTTGAGGCAATTTCCCAAAATCAATCCCAGCATTCCCTTTGTGATATGGAACCTTGTGGTACAATGTCAGAGAGATCCATACACTAACACACAAGTTATGTCTGGAAGATACAAAAATGCTTATTTTTGGCCCTAATTCCTTAACTGTTGGTACCATAACCCCAAAATCAATCCCAACCTTCCTTTGTGGTATTGAACCTTATGGTAAAATTTCATAGAGATCCATTCACTTAAACTAAAGTTAGAGTGCGAAAACCAATGTGTTTTCGGACTACGACAACAACGTCATACCATATATACGACCGCAAAATTTTTTGCGGTCGATAAAAAGCATTCAGAAAATTAGTTTTACAGAATAACAAACAAACTTGCCACAAAATTGTTCAAACATTTTATCAAAGAAAAGAAGAAAAAATCCAAAATTTAATTTATCATTAATACAATGTCTTTTCAAAATCTATAAAACTTATCAGTAACAAGAAATAATTGTAACAGGATGCTGTAACGAAGTCTCGCAAACAAAGCTCCAATAATTCGTCATTCCCATGGTCGCCTGACATTGGGCAAAGTCCAGTACAAATTGGTTTGTGATATACATAAGTGACGCCTTATGGATTGACCCTGTATGTCATTCAAATCTTCTTGAAATTACAAACAGGAATACATATGGTTTAGGGGCGGAGATCTTAACCGCTTACAAGTTCTCAAAAAAGGGGGTGTTGATTCCCAGGGACTTACCCTTTATTTCATATGATTTGTTTTTTGTCCCATACAAGAATATATATGGTTGAGGGTGGGGATCTCGACCTTTACAAGTTCTTAAACAGGAGAGGGATGGGGTGACCCCAGGGGACTCACCTTATATTTCATTTGAATTATTTTATTGTCCCATACAAGAATATATATGGTTTCGGGGTGGGGATCTTGACCGTTTACAAGTTTTCAAAAAGAAGAGGGGTGGGGGTTACCCCAGGGGACTTCCCTCAATTTCATTTGATTTGTTTTATTGTCCCATACAAGAATATATATGGTTTAGGGTGGGGATCTCGACCTTTACAAGTTATAAAAAGAGGGGTGGGGTAGGGGTTACCCCCATGGACTTCCCCTATATTTCATTTGATTTGTTTTATTGTCCCATACAAGAATATATATGGTTTAGGGGTGGGGATCTCGACCGTTTACAAGTTATAAAAAAGAGGGGTGGGGTGGGGGTTACCCCCATGGACTTCCCCTATATTTCATTTGATTTGTTTTATTGTCCCATACAAGAATATATATGGTTTCGGGTGGAGATCTTGAACGCTTAGAAGTTTTCAAAACTAGAGGCTCTAAAGAGCCTGTGTCGCCACCTTGGTCTATGTGTATATTAAACAAAGGACACAGATGGATTCATGACAAAATTGTGTTTTGGTGATGGTGATGCGTTTGTAGATCTTACTTTACTGAACATTCTTGCTGCTTACAATTATCTCTATCTATAATGAACTTGGCCCAGTAGTTACAGTGGAAAATATTTTGTAAAATTTACAAAAATTTAAAAATTTAAGAAAATTGTAAATAAATGCTCCGCTGGAGGCAGCTTGATACGACCGCAGAGGTCGAACCCTGAACAGTTGGGGCAATTATGGACACAACATTCAAGCTTGGTACAGCACTGAATTTGGATTGTGATTAAATATATGACACAGCATAGGTTTCTGACACAGAATGAATGTGGTCTAAGAACTTAAAAGTTCTTAATTTACCTATTCAAACCATATCATTATTATTTGCTTTTATATATAAATCAGAAATAACCACTTTAAAATGGAAAATTTTAAAGAAAAAAAGGAAAAAAGGAAAAAAAAAACTAGAAAATGCTTATTTTTGGCCCCTTTTGGCCCTTTATTCCTAAACATTTTGGGCAATTACCCCAAAATCAATCCCAGCCTTCCCTTTGTGGTATGGTACCTTGCAGTACAATTTCAGAGAGATCCGTACACTTGAACACAAGTTATTGTCTGAAACTAGAAAATGCTTGTTTTTGGCCCCAAACTCCTAAATGTTTAGGGCATTACCCCCAAACTCAAACCCAGCTTTCCTTTGTGATATGGAACCCTGTAGTAAAATTTCATGAAGATCCATACACTTACACACAAGTTATTGTCCTGAAACTATAAAATGCTTGGTTTTTTGCCCTAATTCCTAAAATTTTGAGGCAATTACCCCAAAATCAATCCCAGCCTTCCTTTGTGGTATGGTACCTTGCAGTACAATTTCAGAGAGATCCATACACTTGAACACAAGTAATTGTCTGCAAACTAGAAAATGTTTGTTTTTGGCCCAAAATTCCTAAACGCTTAGGCAATTACCCCAAACTCAAACCTAGCTTTCCCTTTATGATATGGAACCTTGTAGTACAATTTCATAAAGATCCGTACACTTACACACAAGTTATTGTCATGAAACTAGAAAATGCTTGTTTTTGCCCTTTTCGCCCCTAATTCCTAAAATTTGGAGGCAATTTCCCCAAAATCAATCCCAGCATTCCCTTTGTGATATGGAACCTTGTGGTACAATGTCAGAGAGATCCATACACTAACACACAAGTTATGTCTGGAAGATACAAAATGCTTATTTTTGGCCCCTAATTCCTTAACTGTTGGTACCATAACCCCAAAATCAATCCCAACCTTCCTTTTGTGGTATTGAACCTTATGGTAAAATTTCATAGAGATCCATTCACTTAAACTAAAGTTAGAGTGCGAAACCAATGTGTTTTCGGACGACGACGCCAACGTTATACCAATATACGACCGCAAAATTTTTTTGCGGTCGATAAAAAGCATTCAGAAAATTAGTTTTACAGAATAACAAACAAACTTGCCACAAAATTGTTCAAACATTTTATCAAAGAAAAGAAGAAAAAATCCAAAATTTAATTTATCATTAATACAATGTCTTTTCAAAATCTATAAAACTTATCAGTAACAAGAAATAATTGTAACAGGATGCTGTAACGAAGTCTCGCAAACAAAGCTCCAATAATTCGTCATTTCCATGGTCGCCTGACATTGGGCAAAGTCCAGTACAAATTGGTTTGTGATATACATAAGTGACGCTTATGGATTGACCCTGTATGTCATTCAAATCTTCTTGAAATTACAAACAGGAATACATATGGTTTAGGCGGAGATCTTAACCGTTTACAAGTTCTCAAAAAAGGGGGTGTTGATTCCCAGGGACTTACCCTTTATTTCATATGATTTGTTTTTTTGTCCCATACAAGAATATATATGGTTGAGGGTGGGGATCTCGACCTTTACAAGTTCTTAAACAGGAGAGGGATGGGGTGACCCAGGGACTCACCTTATATTTTATTGGAATTATTTTATTGTCCCATACAAGAATAAATATGGTTTCGGGGTGGGGATCTTGACCGTTTACAAGTTTTCAAAAAGAAGAGGGGTGGGGGTTACCCCAGGAGACCTCCCCTCAATTTCATTTGATTTGTTTTATTGTCCCATACAAGAATATATATGGTTTAGGGTGGGGATCTCGACCTTTACAAGTTATAAAAAGAGGGGTGGGGTAGGGGTTACCCCATGGACTTCCTATATTTCATTTGATTTGTTTTATTGTCCCATACAAGAATCTATATGGTTTAGGGTGGGATCTCGACCGTTTACAAGTTATAAAAAGAGGGTGGGGTAGGGATACCCCATGGACTTCCATATATTTCATTTGATTTGTTTTATTGTCCCATACAAGAATATATATGGTTTCGGGTGGAGATCTTGAACGCTTAGAAGTTTTCAAAACTAGAGGCTCTAAAGAGCCTGTGTCGCTCACCTTGGTCTATGTGTATATTAAACAAAGGACACAGATGGATTCATGACAAAATTGTGTTTTGGTGATGGTGATGTGTTTGTAGATCTTACTTTACTGAACATTCTTGCTGCTTACAATTATCTCTATCTATAATGAACTTGGCCCAGTAGTTACAGTGGAAAATATTTTGTAAAATTTACAAAATTTAAAAATTTAAGAAAATTGTAAATAAAATGCTCCGCTGGGCGCAGCTTGATACGACCGCAGAGGTCGAACCCTGAACAGTTGGGGCAATTATGGACACAACATTCAAGCTTGGTACAGCACTGAATTTGGATTGTGATTAAATATATGACACAGCATAGGTTTCTGACACAGAATGAATGTGGTCTAAGAACTTAAAAGTTCTTAATTTACCTATTCAAACCATATCATTATTATTTGCTTTTATATATAAATCAGAAATAACCACTTTAAAATGGAAAATTTTAAAGAAAAAAAGGAAAAAAAAAATAGAAAAATGCTTATTTTGGCCCTTTTGGCCCTTTATTCCTAAACATTTTGGGCAATTACCCCAAAATCTATCCCAGCCTTCCCTTTGTGGTATGGTACCTTGCAGTACAATTTCAGAGAGATCCGTACACTTGAACACAAGTTATTGTCTGGAAACTAGAAAATGCTTGTTTTTGCCCCTTTTTCGCCCCTAATTCCTAAAATTTGGAGGCAATTTCCCCAAAATCAATCCCAGCATTCCCTTTGTGATATGGAACCTTGTGGTACAATGTCAGAGAGATCCATACACTAACACACAAGTTATGTCTGGAAGATACAAAATGCTTATTTTTGGCCCCTAATTCCTTAACTGTTGGTACCATAACCCCAAAATCAATCCCAACCTTCCTTTTGTGGTATTGAACCTTATGGTAAAATTTCATAGAGATCCATTCACTTAAACTAAAGTTAGAGTGCGAAACCAATGTGTCTTCGGACGACGCCTAACGTCATACCAATATACGACCGCAAAATTTTTTGCGGTCGATAAAAAAGCATTCAGAAAATTAGTTTTACAGAATAACAAACAAACTTGCCACAAAATTGTTCAAACATTTTATCAAAGAAAAGAAGAAAAAATCCAAAATTTAATTTATCATTAATACAATGTCTTTTCAAAATCTATAAAACTTATCAGTAACAAGAAATAATTGTAACAGGATGCTGTAACGAAGTCTCGCAAACAAAGCTCCAATAATTCGTCATTCCCATGGTCGCCTGACATTGGGCAAAGTCCAGTACAAATTGGTTTGTGATATACATAAGTGACGCCTATGGATTGACCCTGTATGTCATTCAAATCTTCCTGAAATTACAAACAGGAATACATATGGTTTAGGGGCGGAGATCTTAACCGCTTACAAGTTCTCAAAAAAGGGGGTGTTGATTCCAGGGACTTACCCTTTATTTCATATGATTTGTTTTTTTGTCCCATACAAGAATATATATGGTTGAGGGTGGGGATCTCGACCTTTACAAGTTCTTAAACAGGAGAGGGATGGGGTGACCCCAGGGACTCACCTTATATTTCATTTGAATTATTTTATTGTCCCATACAAGAATAAATATGGTTTCAGGGTGGGGATCTTGACCGTTTACAAGTTTTCAAAAGAAGAGGGTGGAGGTTACCCCAGGGACTTCCCTCAATTTCATTTGATTTGTTTTATTGTCCCATACAAGAATATATATGGTTTAGGGTGGGGATCTCGACCTTTACAAGTTATAAAAAGAGGGGTGGGGTAGGGGTTACCCCATGGACTTCCCTATATTTCATTTGATTTGTTTTATTGTCCCATACAAGAATCTATATGGTTTAGGGTGGGGATCTCGACCGCTTACAAGTTATAAAAAGAGGGATGGGGTAGGGATACCCCATGGACTTCCCATATATTTCATTTGATTTGTTTTATTGTCCCATACAAGAATATATATGGTTTCGGGTGGAGATCTTGAACGCTTAGAAGTTTTCAAAACTAGAGGCTCTAAAGAGCCTGTCGCTCACCTTGGTCTATGTGTATATTAAACAAAGGACACAGATGGATTCATGACAAAATTGTGTTTTGGTGATGGTGATGTGTTTGTAGATCTTACTTTACTGAACATTCTTGCTGCTTACAATTATCTCTATCTATAATGAACTTGGCCCAGTAGTTACAGTGGAAAATATTTTGTAAAAATTTACAAAATTAAAAAATTTAAGAAAATTGTAAATAAAATGCTCCGCTGGGCGCAGCTTGATACGACTGCAGAGGTCGAACCCTGAACAGTTGGGGCAATTATGGACACAACATTCAAGCTTGGTACAGCACTGAATTTGGATTGTGATTAAATATATGACACAGCATAGGTTTCTGACACAGAATGAATGTGGTCTAAGAACTTAAAAGTTCTTAATTTACCTATTCAAACCATATCATTATTATTTGCTTTATATATAAATCAGAAATAACCACTTTAAAATGGAAAATTTTAAAGAAAAAAAAAGGAAAAAAGGAAAAAAAAACTAGAAAATGCTTATTTTGGCCCTTTTGGCCCTTTATTCCTAAACATTTTGGGCAATTACCCCAAAATCAATCCCAGCCTTCCTTTGTGGTATGGTACCTTGCAGTACAATTTCAGAGATCCGTACACTTGAACACAAGTTATTGTCTGGAAACTAGAAAATGCTTGTTTTTGGCCCCAAACTCCTAAATGTTTAGGGCAATTACACCCAAACTCAAACCCAGCTTTCCCTTTGTGATATGGAACCCTGTAGTAAAATTTCATGAAGATCCATACACTTACACACAAGTTATTGTCCTGAAACTATAAAAATGCTTGGTTTTTTGCCCTAATTCCTAAAATTTTGAGGCAATTACCCCAAAATCAATCCCAGCCTTCCTTTGTGGTATGGTACCTGCAGTACAATTTCAGAGAGATCCATACACTTGAACACAAGTAATTGTCTGCAAACTAGAAAAATGTTTGTTTTTTGGCCCCAAATTCCTAAACGTTTAGGGCAATTACCCCCAAACTCAAACCTAGCTTTCCCTTTATGATATGGAACCTTGTAGTACAATTTCATAAAGATCCGTACACTTACACACAAGTAATTGTCATGAAACTAGAAAAATGCTTGTTTTTGCCCCTTTTCGCCCCTAATTCCTAAAATTTGGAGGCAATTTCCAAAATCAATCCCAGCATTCCCTTTGTGATATGGAACCTTGTGGTACAATGTCAGAGAGATCCATACACTAACATACAAGTTATGTTTGGAAGATACAAAAATACTTATTTTTGGCCCCTAATTCCTTAACTGTTGGTACCATAAACCCCAAAATCAATCCCAACCTTCCTTTTGTGGTATTGAACCTTATGGTAAAATTTCATAGAGATCCATTCACTTAAACTAAAGTTAAAGTGCGAAACCAATGTGTCTTCGGACGACGACGACGACGCCAACGTCATACCAATATACGACCGCAAAATTTTTTTGCGGTCGTATAAAAAATGGGATTCAGAAAATTAGTTTTTACAGAATAACAAACAAACTTGCCACAAAATTCTTCAAACATTTTATCAAAGAAAAGAAGAAAAAAATCCAAAATTTAATTTATCATTAATACAATGTCTTTTCAAAATCTATAAAACTTAACAGTAACAAGAAATAATTGTAACAGGATGCTGTAACGAAGTCTTGCAAACAAAGCTCCAATAATTCGTCATTCCCATGGTCGCCTGACATTGGGCAAAGTCCAGTACAAATTGGTTTGTGATATACATAAGTGACGCCTATGGATTGACCCTGTATGTCATTCAAATCTTCTTGAAATTACAAACAGGAATACATATGGTTTAGGGGCGGAGATCTTAACCGCTTACAAGTTCTCAAAAAGGGGTTGATTCCCAGGGTACTTACCCTTTATTTCATATGATTTGTTTTTTTGTCCCATACAAGAATATATATGATTGAGGGTGGGGATCTCGACCTTTACAAGTTCTTAAACAGTAGGGGATGGGGATGACCCCAGGGACTCACCTTATATTTCATTTGAACTATTTTATTGTCCCATACAAGAATAAATATGGTTTCAGGGTGGGGATCTTGACCGTTTACAAGTTTTCAAAAGAAGAGGGGTGGCGGTTACCCCAGGGGACTTCCCCTCAATTTCATTTGATTTGTTTTATTGTCCCATACAAGAATATATATGGTTTAGGGTGGGGATCTCGACCTTTACAAGTTATAAAAAGAGGGGTGGGGTAGGGGTTACCCCATGGACTTCTATATTTCATTTGATTTGTTTTATTGTCCCATACAAGAATCTATATGGTTTAGGGTGGGATCTCGACCGTTTACAAGTTATAAAAAGAGGGGTGGGGTAGGGTTACCCCATGGACTTCCATATATTTCATTTGATTTGTTTTATTGTCCCATACAAGAATATATATGGTTTCGGGTGGAGATCTTGAATGTTTAGAAGTTTTCAAAACTAGAGGCTCTAAAGAGCCTGTGTCGCTCACCTTGGTCTATGTGTATATTAAACAAAGGACACAGATGGATTCATGACAAAATTGTGTTTTGGTGATGGTGATGTGTTTGTAGATCTTACTTTACTGAACATTCTTGCTGCTTACAATTATCTCTATCTATAATGAACTTGGCCCAGTAGTTACAGTGGAAAATATTTTGTAAAATTTACAAAATTTAAAAATTTAAGAAAATTGTAAATAAATGCTCCGCTGGGCGCAGCTTGATACGACCGCAGAGGTCGAACCCTGAACAGTTGGGGCAATTATGGACACAACATTCAAGCTTGGTACAGCACTGAATTTGGATTGTGATTAAATATATGACACAGAATAGGTTTCTGACACAGAATGAATGTGGTCTAAGAACTTAAAAGTTCTTAATTTACCTATTCAAACCATATCATTATTATTTGCTTTTATATATAAATCAGAAATAACCACTTTAAAATGGAAAATTTTAAAGAAAAAAAAGGAATAAAATGCTCCATGAGGGCGCAGCTTGATACGATCGCAGAGGTCGAACCCTGAATAGTTGGGGCAAGTATGGACACAACATTCAAGCTTGATACAGCTCTGAATTTGGATTGTGATTAAATATTTGACACAGCATAGGTTTCTGACACAGAATGAATGTGGTCTAAGAACTTAAAAATTTTAAATTGACATTCACCTATTATGGTCCAATATCCAAAATCTAAATACATGGTTAGATTCAGCATATCAAAGAACCCCAAGAGTTCAATTTTGATGAAATCAAACAAAGTTTAATTTTGGACCCTTTTGACCTCAATGTGGACAAAGTTGATAACGGGCCCAAAAATCAAAAATCTAAATACATGGTTAGATTCAGCATATCAAAGAACCCCATATATTCAATTTTGTTGAAATCAAACAAAGTTTAATTTTGGACCCGATTTGGACCAATTTGAAAACTGGACCCATAATCAAAAATCTAAATACATGTCTAGATTCAGCATATCAAAGAACCCTATGAATTCAATTTTGTTAAAATCAAACTAAGTTTAATTTTGGACCCTTTGGACCTTAATGTAGACCAATTTGAAAATGGGACCAAAAATTAAGAATCTAAATACACGGTTAGATTCAGCATATCAAAGAACCCCAATAATTCAATTTTGATGAAATCAAACAAAGTTTAATTTTGGACCCTTTTGACCTCAATGTGGAAAAAATTGATAACGGGCCCAAAAATCAAAATCCAAATACATGGTTAGATTCAGCATATCAAAGAACCCCATATATTCAATTTTGTTAAAATCAAACAAAGTTTAATTTTGGACCCTGATTTGGACCAACTTGCAAACTGGGCCCATAATCAAAAATCTAAATACATGTTTAGATTCAGCATATCAAAGAACCCCATATATTCAATTTTTGTTGAAATCAAACAAAGTTTAATTTTGGACCCTGATTTGGACCGACTTGAAAACTGGGCCCATAATCAAAAATCTAAATACATGTTTAGATTCAGCATATCAAAGAACCCTTAGAATTCAATTTTGTTAAAATCAAACTAAGTTTAATTTTGGACCCTTTGGACCTTAATGTACACCAATTTGAAAACGGGACCAAAAATTAAGAATCTAAATACACGGTTAGATTCGCATATCAAAGAACCCCAATAATCAAATTTTTGATGAAATCAAACAAAGTTTAATTTTGGACCCTTTTGACCTCAATGTGGACAAAGTTGATAACGGGCCTAAAAATCAAAAATCTAAATACACGGTTAGATTCGCATATCAAAGAACCCCAATAATTCAATTTTGATGAATTCAAACAAAGTTTAATTTTGGACCCTTTAGACCTCAATGTGGACCAATTTAAAAACGGGCCCAAAATCCAAAAACTTAATACACGGTTAGATTCAGCATATTAAAGAACCCCAAGAGTTCAAGAATAAAACCCCATTGAAATTGGTCAAGAAATAAGCAATTTATACAAAGTATCTTCTTTTGCACAATACTGTGTAATTGAATATTTCTTGCAATTGCGCAATACTGTGCAATTGAATATTTCTTGCTATTGCGCAATACTGTACAATTGACAATTTCTTGCTATTGCGCAATATTGTGCTATTGGATATTTCTTGCTATTGCGCAATACTGTGCAATTAAAGATTTCTTGCTATTATTGCAATACTGTGCAATTGAAAATTTCTTGCTATTGCACAATACTTATATAATAATTTACACATCCTGTTTGGTGTGTATCTCCTGCCATATCATTATTATTTGCTTTTAAATATAAATCAGAAATAAAAAACTTAAAATGGAAAATTTTAAAGAAAAAGGAAAAAAAAAAAAAAAATCCCCCAATTTTTGAACCCCCTTATGATTCATCACCCCCAAACTCAATCCCAGCCTTCCCTTTGAGGTATGGTACCTTGCAGTACAATTTCAGAGAGATCCATACACTTGAACACAAGTTATTGTCTGGAAACTAGAAAAATGCTTATTTTTGGCCCCTTTTTGGCCCCTAATTCCTAAACGTTTCAGGCAATTACCCCCAAACTCAATTCCAGCTTTCCCTTTGTGATATGGAACCTTGTAGTACAATTTCAGAAAGATCCATACACTTACACACAAGTTATTGTCATGAAACTAGAAAAATGCTTGTTTTTTGCCCCTTTTTTGGCCCCTAATTCCTAAACGTTTCAGGCAATTACCCCCAAACTCAATTCCAGCTTTCCCTTTGTCATATGGAACCTTGTAGTACAATTTCAGAAAGATCCATACACTTACACACAAGTTATTGTCATGAAACTAGAAAAATGCTTGTTTTTTGCCCCTTTTTTGGCCCCTAATTCCTAAAATTTGGAGGCAATTACCCCCAAAATCAATCCCAGCATTCCCTTTGTGATATGGAACCTTGTGGTACAATGTCAGAGAGATCCATACACTAACACACAAGTTATGTCTGGAAGTTACAAAAATGCTTATTTTGGCCCCTTTTGGCCCCTAATTCCTTAACTGTTGGTACCATAACCCCCAAAATCAATCCCAACCTTCCTTTTGTGATATTGAACCTTATGGTAAAATTTCATAGAGATCCATTCACTTAAACTAAAGTTAGAGTGCGAAAACCAATGCGTCTTCGACTGACGACGACGACGACGCGTAACGTTATACCAATATACGACCACAAAATTTTTTTGCGGTCGTATAAAAAAAAAAAAAAACTAGAAAATGCTTATTTTGGCCCCTTTTGGCCCTTTATTCCTAAACATTTTGGGCAATTACCCCAAACTCAATTCCAGCTTTTCCTTTGTGAAATGGAACCTTGTAGTACAATTTCAGAAAGATCCATACACTTACACACAAGTTATTGTCCTGAAACTAGAAAATGCTTATTTTTGCCCTTTTGGCCCCTAATTCCTAAAACTTTGAGGCAATTACCCCCAAAAATCAATCCCAGCATTCCCTTTGTGATATGGAACCTTGTGGTACAAAGTCAGAGAGATCCATACACTAACACACAAGTTATGTCTGGAAGTTACAAAATGCTTATTTTGGCCCCTTTTCCTTAACTGTTGGTACCATAACCCCAAAATCAATCCCAACCTTCCTTTTGTGGTATTGAACCTTATGTTAAATTTCATAGAGATCCATTCACTTAAACTAAAGTTAGAGTGCGAAAACCAATGTGTCTTCAGACGATGACGACG
>JAASAO010000174.1:0-55335 GCA_017311375.1 Mytilus coruscus
TAATGAAGCTAAAATTTTACAGTCAAGTAAAAGGAAACATATGCGATTTTCAACAAATGTCCAAATTCAAGATGACATGAAGGTTGTTTTGTTAGTAACATACATTGAAATAACAGATAATCAAGTTCGTGCGACTGAGCTCTTTTTTTAATGAAGCTTCCATAATGAACGCTCAAACCTGAACATTTTCAATCCATATTTTCAAATAATCACAAATTAATACAATAGATTAATTTTAATATATTAAAGATTCAAAGATAAAATTCGTCATATTCTTTTATCAATACACATGAATGAATATAAGATTATATGCATTTTAACATATTGGTTATAATTCAGGTTTTACGGAGCAGTTTATCCAATTTGATTGTTAATTTGAATGTACTGTACAACAAAAGTAGTTACCTTTAATACAAGCCTCTACGACGACACTTTTTACAATTGGAGTGGCATTAGGAGTTGTGTCAGGTATTATCGTCAATGTTATGCTGTCTGCCAACAGAGGTTTGATAAATTCCAGTTCTACGATTCCATTTGGTTGTGCCTGTTGAAATTCATAGCCACATGAATGTATGAATGTGCCTATTATGGAGTACTATATTGAATTGTATAGTGTCATTTAATTGGTATCTTTCTCTTAAATGGTTTAACCAATAAATACAGTTGTTTATCATTCACAGACGACTATAGTCTTAATGTAACGTTTTATTACAAAAAGTATAATTGTATCAGGGATAATTGGAAAGTTTAATGAATTTTCTCACTTGTTGACATTGTACTTATTCTTGCTTGACTTCATTCTCTTGAAGCATTGTTATAAAAACCCAGACTTCGTTCTTATGCCATTTTAACCCTTTGCTTTATCTGACGAACCAAAGTATTACAATTGTCTTTCTTTTGATTACGAAATTCTATTTTTGAAATGATTTACTTTTGATTGTTAACAACGTATGAGCAAAGTATACAAGGAAACAGCATCATTTAGAAGGTAACATTTTTCAGATAAATTGGATCAAATATTAAACCATTAATACGATGAAAATATAGCAATAGTTATTAAGAAAGGCCAGACAAAAAAATCAAACACTAATGTATATGTCTTTACGAAAAGAATTCCAATCTCCTAAACAACGACACTTGAGTACAATGTAACGTAATTTGTCAACATTATTTGGTTGTACTAGAATATCAGAACTGCTTTTCGTGCTCTTTCAAGTTAATTAATTGGAGTTGTCTTCTTTTTCATTTATGTTATCATAAGAAGATAATAATAAAAACTCATACCTTAACAGTCTCCTCATAAACTACAACGTTGTCTTTATTAACTTTGACAACAATACTGTCAACAAATTGTGTTTCAAGAGCAACATTCATTATCGGACTAGTGTCACTTGTTGATAACTCCAAAACCGGATTTTTGTCATCAGCTGACGGTTTCCATCCTGAAGGTTTCAAAGCGTTTTCAGCACCATCTTTATTCGATGAAGAATCTACCTTTTCTAAATTCAATAGGCCCTTTGGCGCATCTTCCGGACATTTTTCCAAACCTATAAATTCAAAAAGTATTAGTATAAATTGGATTACAATTACAAGGAATAAATATGACGGATGACTGTTGGTTGCCTTTATAATGGACAACGTCATGGCAACAAAAGTGTAATAATCATCTTGTAATCTTTATGTAACATCCTATTAGATTAGAAGGGTTGTCCGTTAAAAAGGTTGAACTCTTACGATGCAAAGAAAATGTTTGTTAGACCACTAGTGGTATTGGAATCTTCAGATAAATATTTGTCCGATTGAGAGGAGGAGTGATGTCAAGAGTTTCCCCAAATAATTCAAATCACGTATTAAATTAATGGAAAAGTTACTACTTTAGTTATCCTTTCGGTCGATATTTGTTTTCTACGATTTTCTTTTAGTATAGTATCTTGTAAAAAAGTCTACATTTCCATCCAATCAATCAATTGACTAGTTTTTTAAAAAGAAAACAACCTTTCAAAATTAGCCTTAGACAACTTACGTTGTTTCAATATCTAGAATGCAATATCTGAACATCATTTTATGAATTATATATAAGGAACGTTAGAACACAAAACTATACAAATGACGAAAGAAATCGTGATAGGAAACGCAAGCCCTGGAATATTGTATCAACTGGATGATATATACTCCATACGCAGGCGCTTCAAGAATGTTGCCTCATAGAAATGGAAAGTTTACAATTGGGAAGCTGAAATCATCTATTTTGTCATAAAGTTTTGTTCTAAACAAAGCCACATTGTCAATTTCCAGATGCAAATCAAGATTTGAGGCAGACTTAACTGTATCTGATGTATAATATATTGCAGGTTCCATGGGATAGATGGTTTGAACATAGTCACCAAACTTTGAATTATTTTGTGAGAGGACATTATCTATATAGCGGAAAGTTAAGTTAAAGGATAATGGCAGCTTCCTTTCATTCGTCCTAGAAAGCTCATGTCTGAAGTCAGCCTTGTAAGAATAAAAATACAAATTAGCAAAAAAGGCCGCACAGTTGATTCACATGAGAATGCCGATTGTTATTTAAAATATACATCCTCCAAACGTAACAAATTTGTTGTCAATCAAGAAATCAAGCATCTTGATAATAATTTTCTAATAGAATTTCTTGTTTGAATCAGAGTGATAGATTTTTAAAAAGTACGATTTATACCTCGCCAAGACAAGACGCTTATGTCTCCGTTGGCCTTTCTTTCTTTTGAAACGAAGCAGGACCAACTCATTCAATTTGTCTTTTAGTTTGGAATCGGAGATACATGTGTAAAGTATACAACAATAAAATACTTTAATACTATTGCAAGACGAACTAGTTTTGAAGCCCAGCTTTGATTGCTGAATAAATTGATGTTGGTATTTAGAAAGATGTTTCGTGGAGTACTTGTTGAAAGACCCAGTCAAATAAAGTTGTTTGTGAAGACACTTAAGCAATTTAGGTATTCAATACAGTGAAGGAAGATCCAGTCCTTTATCTTTGGTTGAAATCGAAATGGAACATTCAACAAACTTATAATTATACAAGATGTCCTCCTTGGTAAGTGTCGTGGGGGTAAATGTTGAGTTTCCAAGTCAATTGTCAACCACTTGTTCATTTATCAAGCTGTTTATGTAATGTTATTTACATAAAAAAACGATGTTGTTTGGGGCTTTAACTGAGTGGACAACAACATATTTGTCATGTTAAACAACCTTTTAAAATTCATCAAATATATCTTACGTTTTTTTTTAAAAACGAAAATGCTGTACCTGGACGTAATTTTACGGAGTGATTATAGTGAACTTTAAAACTCAAAATATATATAAATAACTTGAGGAATTTTCCTTCTTGATAATGAATTTCAGATTTTCTGACTTTAAATATACCTGCAGTGGTAGAAGCGGGTTCTGTGGTGACCGACGGTTGAGTTGTTTGAATCAAAGGTGGACTTGTTCCTGGGGCTCCAGCTTGAGTACCTGTAGTTGGGGCTGACGCTGTAGAAGGTGTTCCAGAGGTAAACACCGGAGACGATGTAGGTGTTGTGGCTGGTTGTCCTGTGGTCACACCTACAGAAAACATCACAAGCTTGGTACATTTATTTCAACACATATATAACTAAAAACATTTTCAATTTCGTCTATAGATAAAGATGTCGATTTGTCCTCCACTAATGAAGCTACAATACTACAGTCAAATAAAATGGAACCTATAGGATTTTTCTGCAATGTCCAAATTCAATATGACATGAAAGTTGTTTTGTTAGCAATATCAAATATCACAAATAAAGACAATAGATTAATTGATATATTTTTATATATTAAGGATGCAAAGATACAATTCTTCATATTCTTTTGTCAAAACATATGAATGAATGTAATATTGCAAATATAAAATCATATACATTATAACATATTGGTTATAATTTTAACGGGTTTAACGGAGCATTTTATTATGTTTAATTGTTAATTTGAATGTACAGTACAGCAAAAGTAGTTACCTTTACGACAAGCCTCCACGATGACACTTTTAATAACCGGAGTGGCATTAGGAGTTGTGTCAGGTATTATCGTCAATGTTATCCTGTCAGCCAATAGAGGTTTGATAAATTCCAGTTCTACGATTCCATTTGGTTGTGGCTGTTGAAATAAATAGCCATATGAATGTATGAATGTGCCTATTATGGAGAACTATATTGCATTGTATAGTGTTATTTAATTGGTATCTTTCTTTCCCTTAAATGTGTTAACCACTATATACAGTGTTTATTATTGACATACGACTTCAATCTTAAGTCAACCTTTCATTACAAAAGAAATAACTGTTTCTGGGATAATTGGAAAGTATTATGAATTTTCCCACTTGTTGACTTGTACTTATTCTTGCTTGACTTCATTCTCTTGTAATAGTGTTAAAAAAAACGAGAATTCGTTTCTATTCCATTTTAACCTTTTGCAGATCTGACGAGCCAAAGTATTACAATTGTCTTTCTGTTATTATGAATTTCTATTTTTGAATGTTTTACTTCTGATTGTAAACAACATATACAAGGAGACAACATTATCTAGAAGGTAACATTTTTCAGATCAATTGGATCAAATATCAAACCATTAATACGATGAAAATATAGTGCTAGTTATTTAGAAAGGCCAGACAAAAAAATCAAACACAAATGTAAATGTCCTTACGAAAATAATCCTAATGTTATTAACAACGACACTTGAGAACAATGTAACGTAATTTGTCAACATTATTTGGTTTTACTAGAATATCATAACTGCTATTCGTGCTCCTCCAGGTTAATTAATTGGGAGTTGTATTCTTTTTCATTAATTTGACCATAAGATGACAATAATAAAATATCATACCTTAACAGTCTCCTCATAAACTACAACGTTGTCTTTATAAATTTTGACAACAATACTGTCAACAAATTGTGTTTCAAGAGCAACATTCATTATCGGATTACTGTCAGTTGTTGATAACTCTAAAACAGGATTTTTGTCATCAGCTGACGGTTTCCATCCTGAAGGTTTCAAAGCGTTTTCAGCAACATCTGGATTCGATGAAGAAGTCACATTTTCAAAAGTTAGTGGGCCCTTTGTCGAATCATCCGGACAATTTTCCAAACCTATAAATTCAAATAGCATTAGTATAAATTGGAATACAAGAAATACATATGATGGATGGCTGCTGCTTACAATTAACATTGCCAACGTCCTTTCCCTGGCAACAAAAAGGGAGTGTTCATCTTGTAATCTATATCTAACTTCCTGCAAGATTAGAAGGGCTGTTCGTTCAAAAGTTTGACATGTTGGCAAACAAAATGTTTGACAGACCACTAGTGGTATTGGAATGTTGAGATCCTGAATATTTGTCCGATTGAGAGGATGAGTGATGTCAAGAGTTCCCCCAAACAATTCAAACTACGTTTTTAATTGATGGAAAAGTTACTACTTTAGTTATCCTTTCGGTCGATATTTGTATTCTACGATTTTTATTTTAGTACAGTATCATGTACAAAGTCTACATTTCTATCCAATCAATCAATTGACCAGTTTTAAAAAGAAAACAACCTTTCAAAATTAGCCTAAGATAGCTTGCGTTGTTTCAATATCTAGAAATGATATATCTGAACATCATTTTATGAATTGAATATAAGGAACGTTAGAACACAAACCTATACAACTGACAAAAGAAGTCATGATAGGAAACGGAAACCCTGGACTATTGTATCAGCTGGGAAATATATACGCTATATGCAGGCGCTGCCAGAATGTTGCTATATAGAAATTGAAAGTTCCCAATTGGGAAGCTTCCGTTCTTTTGTCATTCAGTTTTTTTCTCAACATGCACACTTTCCAGGTGTAAGTTCAGATTTGAGGCAAACTTAACTGTTTCTGTTGTATCCTTTATTTCAAGTCGATGGGATAGATAGATTGATTGATTGATTGATTGATTGGGGTTTTAGATAAAGGTAATAGTAGTCTACCGCTGTTCAATAGTTATAAATTAATTTAACTGAAACAAATCCGGGTCACAAACCAAAACTGAGGAAAACACATCAACTAGAAGAAGAAAAAAAAAACCGGAACAACAGAAACACTGAACTGCTACAAAAACAAACGCCAACATGCATAGAAACGGACCTTCGGTAGGAAAACTGACAATCCTAGTCAATTGAAATTGGAATCGAGTGAACCTGTCAGTGCGTGATTCTAACTCACAACCTCAGTGTTCAGTGGTTAGTGAAACAGTAGTTCGACTACTTATACCACTGGGCCACCGATTGTTAGTTGAAATACACGTCCTCCAAACGTAACAAATCTGTTGTCAATCAAGAAATCAAGCATCTTTATAATACCTTTTTAGAGAATTTCTTATTTAAATCAGAGTGATTGTTTTTACAAATGACGATTTGTCCCTCCCTAAGATAAGACACTTGTATCTACGTTGGCCTTTCTTTCTTATGAAACAAAGCAGGACCATCTCTTCCAATTTCCTTCGATTTGGAATGGGAGATACTTGTGTTAAGTATAAAAAAAAATCAAATACTTTAATACTATTGCAAGACGAACTAGTCTTAGATTGTGTGTACGCTTACAGATCTTTGGATTTTTAAGTATCCGCATCTGATTCACACCTACTCTAGAAAAGGTAGTTTCACAATAAATTTGAACCCGGCTTTGATTGCTAAATAAATTGATGTTGATAGTTTAGAAAGAGGTTTCGTGGAGTACTTGGAAGACTTAATCAATGTAACGTTGTTTGTAAGGACACTTCAGCAATTAAATTTACCAATACAGTGACGGAAGACCTAGTTCTTTATCTTTGGTTGAAATTGAAGAGGAACATATAACTAACCTTTGAGTATACAGAGTGTCCTCCTTGGTAAGTGTCGTGGGGGTATATGTTGAGTTTCCAACTGAATTGTCAATCATTTGTTCATTTATCAAGCTGTTTATGTAATGTGATTTACACAAAAAAAAAATGTGGTTTGGGGCTTTAACTGCGGGGACAACAACATATTTGTCGTCTTTAGCAACCTTTTGAAACTCTCCCAATATATCTTACGTTGTTTCAAAAAACGAAAATGCTGTACATGGACATAATTTTACGAAGTGATTATAGCAAACTGTAAAACTCAAAACTATCAAATAACGTGAGGAATTTGTTTTGTTGATAATGAATTTCAGATTTTCTGACTTTAAATATACCTGCAGTTGTAGAAGCGGGTCCTGTGGTGACCGACGGTTGAGTTGTTTGAATCAAAGGTGGACTTGTTCCTGGGGCTCCAGCTTGAGTACCTGTAGTTGGGGCTGACGCTGTAGAAGGTGTTCCAGAGGTAAACACGGGAGACGATGTAGGTGTTGTGGCTGGTTGTCCTGTGGTCACACCTACAGAAAACATCACAGGCTTAGTACATTTATTTTAACACATATATAACTAAAAACATTTTCAATTTTTTCTACAGAAAAAGATGTCGATTTGTCCTCCAGTAATGAAGCTAAAATTTTACAGTCAAGTAAAAGGGAACATATGCGATTTTCAGCAAATGTCCAAATTCAAGATGACATGAAGGTTGTTTTGTTAGTAACATAAATTGAAATAACAGATAATCAAGTTCGTGCGACTGAGCTCTTTTTTTAATGAAGCTTCCATAATGAACGCTCAAACCTCAACATTTTCAATCCATATTTTCAAATAATCACAAATTAATACAATAGATTAATTTTAATATATTAAAGATTCAAAGATAAAATTCGTCATATTCTTTTATCAATACACATGAATGAATATAAGATTATATGCATTTTAACATATTGGTTATAATTCAGGTTTTACGTAGCAGTTTATCAAATTTGATTGTTAATTTGAATGTACTGTACAACAAAAGTAGTTACCTTTAATACAAGCCTCCACGACGACACTTTTTACAACTGGAGTGGCATTAGGAGTTGTGTCAGGTATTATCGTCAATGTTATGCTGTCAGCCAACAGAGGTTTGATAAATTCCAGTTCTACGATTCCATTTGGTTGTGCCTGTTGAAATACATAGCCACATGAATGTATGAATGTGCCTATTATGGAGTACTATATTGAATTGTATAGTGTCATTTAATTGGTATCTTTCTCTTAAATGGTTTAACCAATAAATACAGTGTTTATCATTCACAGACGACTATAGTCTTAATGTAACGTTTTATTACAAAAAGTATAATTGTATCTGGGATAATTGGAAAGTTTTATGAATTTTCTCACTTGTTGACCTTGTACTTATTCTTGCTTGACTTCATTCTCTTGAAGCATTGTTATAAAAACCCAGAATTCGTTCTTATACCATTTTAACCCTCTGCCTGATCTGACGAACCAAAGTATTACAATTGTCTTTCTTTTGATACGAAATTCTATTTTTGAAATGATTTACGTTTGATTAATAACAACGTATGAGCAAAGTATACAAGGAAACAGCATCATTTAGAAGGTAACATTTTTCAGATAAATTGGATCAAATATTAAACCATTAAGGTGGCTCACCCCAATAAGGACCCCCGGTAGAATTTTTTTATTTTCACATATTTTGTAGATTTTTTTATGCTGAATCCAAAAATGCAAAGAAAAAAGGGGGTCACCAGGCTCGTTTTCCCCTCAAATGGAAGCGAAATGTGCGATTTTGACCCTATTTCCAAACATCTCCTCCCTTTCAACAATAACGGCTACATCAAATTCAAAGACTTTTAGAACCATGTCAATATGATTATTATGTGAAAAAAACATTAAAATTTGAAATGTAAACGTTTGTCTTGGTTGTTTTGGACCTAAAAGTCCTTTTATTTACAGATTTATGTCTAAATTTTGCATATTCTAATTTCAGTTTAAGGCTAAAAATATTATTTAAATCAATTTTTCGTAAAATTTCCCCGGTAGATTTTTTTAAAAAGGATATGTCAAAGCTATGAACTTTTCGAGCATTTTAAGGTAAAATAAAATGGGGGTCACCAGGCTTTTAAAAAAGTTACGAACTTTTGTTTAACCCCTCTACCCGATGAGGTCTGATTTCAATGCACTCCAATAATTACTTTGTTGTGAATTCTTTATTGATGGCTTTATTAAAATAATGTTTGCAATTATATCAATGGACGATAGCTGAATATAAATGTGATTAACATATAACTGTTTGTTATAAAAAAGCGAAATTTTGATTATTTTGGGGAAATACGGTAATTTTGTCTGGCGCGAGTTGTTTCCCTCTAAATTGGCGCCATAATCGGACAACAGAAATTTCAGGGTCGCCATTGTGGATCAGCATACACCACTGATGAATACGACCATGTACATGAATAACAGACAAAGTGGCGAATAGACAACGATGCAGGTAGAGTCATTTCATAAGAAAACATAGATTTTAATATTTTAGGCAGCCAAATGTTATTAGTATCACGAAAAATACAAAGTGGGGGGTTGTCTCAAAATACTCGCTACTGTAGAAAATCTCTGCGCCTGAAACCTCGCATGGCTAAATTTCTGTTCTATGTATAATCGTTATGGCTGGTATCTTATTTGTATGTTTATTTGATCCTTAACAGGCAAGTTGTGAACATGTATAGCCAGTTGGGAAAAATATCGAGGGGATGGACAGGGTAGGAATGCCCTTTACTGCCAAGCATCACAAATGTCCTTTTTGCGCTACCGTAAGGCTCAAGTGAATCTTGATTTTTAATCGTCATTTGTAAAATCTAATTTCGTAGCTAAGTTAGGGTCAAATCGAGTAAAATATTTATCGTTAACGTCTAATGTTGGGGTACCTTTATAACTGCCCTCGGACAGGGGTCCATGAATGATTCCCACTCCCTATCCCCAATTCCCATTTCCCCTCTCTTTTAATCTAAAACATTTCCCCCCTACTCCCACTTCCATCCCCCTTGCTCCCAGACAAAAAATTGGCCAAATATATTTCCCAGAATATTCATCCCCCCTCTATTCAAATTCTGGTCCTTTCACCCAAAGTGATGTTAGCTCGCATTCATGTCCACCCCCTTTTACATTCGCACCCTGGGTCTGTTTGCAGCCTTCCTTTTTTTTCAATTGTGCTTTAGTTAGTATAGTTCTATAACATGATAAAATAAAGATAGTAAGTTTATTTTATTGTTTAAAAATAAAGTGACACACACAAGATCAAAGGGCACAGCTGGCTGTTAAAAACAGTTATCTGGTCTTTTCTATTTATAATCTTCATAAGATTTACTTCTACCCTCAGCTTCTACCAAACTAGTTACTTTTATTTTCACTTGAGACCAAGCTAACAGACCCAATACCCCCTTTTCCCGCCCCTGACTCCCTCTTCCTGATCCCTCATTCCAATGTTTGTTCCCTTACCCCTGTCCACCCCCTCAAGAGTTTGATTGTTTTATTTGTTTTCTTGGGAATATAAATGGCCTAATTTGTAAATTTTTTCCCCTACAGTACGAGGCAATACATTTTATTGATGGATTCGTCTTGATCATAATTTGTTTACAATTACCCCCCTCCCCCTCTCTATTTGGTATAAAAAAAAGTTTTAAGGTCAAGTATCAGTTACATTGTAGGGCTTATTTAGTTTACCAAATAACACATACATTTTAGTTGAAAAGTTCATTATTGTTTTGTGCTTAGTATTTTTAAATACAAAATCTGTGTATCCCTTATTCCAAACAGGGTACAAGTAACCCCAACATAATTTGGTTGACCCGAGAAGTCTGTATTCAACATATAAAAACAAAATCATTACATATACTTATACTTGCTGTGCATGTAATTTTATTTTGTTTGCTCATTATTGATCGCCACAAATTCTTCATTTTTTAGCTCACCTGGCCCAATGAATTCTAACCAAACTTGGCCACAATCATCATAAAGGTATTTAGTTTTAAAAATGTGTCTGATGATCATGACCCTGCCTGCCATTCAACATGACAGACATGGCTAGAAATAGAACATTGGGGTAAAATATATTTTCTGGCTTATATCAATGAAACTAAACATTTAGAGCAAATCTAACATGGGATAAAATGTTCATTAGGTTAAGATCTATCTGCCCCAAAATTTTTAGATGAATCAGACATCTGTTGGGTTGCTACCCCTGAGTTGCAGTTTTTGGTTATTATCTTGAATATTATTATCATGATTATAGATAGCGATAAACTGTAAACAGCAATAATGGTCAGCAAAGTAAGATCTACAAATAAGTCAACATGACCAAAATTGTCAATTGACCCCTTAAGGTAGATTCATGGTATACCGCCATCTTGGATTGTACAATCGCAGTACACAATCGGTCTAGATTTGCCCAAATCTGCAAATTTGGAGACAGATATGCAATTTATAGGTTAGACTTTTATTTGGTGAAAGAAAACTTGGTGATTTATTGCATAATTCAAAATGTTTAAATAAATACCAAATATTTGTGTTTTTAGAATCATTTTTTCAACTTGGCCATTTAAGGGGAGATAACTCTTTTAGTAAAAAATTTATACTGGACTGATAGGGAAATTTTAATTTTTTACTTGCAGCAAGAAAAAAAGTTTGGTGACACCATTTTTTCTTTTTATTTCCCTAAAGCATATAACATAACCTATCTTCTCATATTTTATTTCAAATTTTTATCTCATAGATTTCTTTTTATGCACAAAAATGTGTTTTTTCATGAACAATCTAAGCAAATTTGGGCAATTTCGTACGACCCGTAGCTTGAAAAATAGCACGGTGACCCATACTTTTTATTATATTTTTGGAAAAAGCATAGAAAAATCTTTATTTTGGCAAAGTATAAAAAAAATTCTATCTAAGGAAATATATACCTATGATCTACCTTAAGGAGTTATTGCCCTTTAAAGTCAATATTAAACAATTTTTGAAAATTTTTGTTATCTATTACAAAAATCTTCTCCTCTGAAACTATTGAGACAAATTTAACTTTCTTGGCCATAATCATCATTAGGGTATCTAGTTTAAAAAAATGTGTTTGATGACCCTGCCTACCAACCAACATGGCTGACATGGCTAAGAATAGAACATAGGGTAAAATGCAGTTTTGGCTTATATCTCTGAAACTAAAGCAAAAGTATAATGGTTGCATTATTTCATGCATCAATTGTGAACAAAATTATCAGGTGAGCAACACAGGCTCCTTGGAGCCTCTAGTTTTAAAATATGAACTACATTATGTATTTAAATGTCAATCATGGTTGATTTTCTGACAGAATTACTCTCACATTTAATTTCAGGCTTCAAGTACATGTAAGAGGAAGTAGTGATTTGTTGTAAAAGATCCTGGAAGGTTCAACTTTACTTGGAAACTATTGGCAAAGTACAGACATAATTTACATGATAAGTCAGGATCATCTTGTCTTGCAATTGGGAACTATATATGTAAAGTGCTTAAACTTAAGAACATTAGAAGCTAAGATCAACAATACTCTGAACTACATGTATAATCAAAGTACTGTCAGAATCCATATGAGAACCCAAGATCATCTACACTTGGTGTCTATATGCAATGTGTTGAGAATCCACTTAAGAAGCCAAGATAAACTATAATTTTAGAACTGTTAAAATCCATAGAAAAAGATCCAAGATCAAAAGGACCTACTGTACATGTACCTACATGTCCCAATGATGAATAGATTATTAAGTCATATAAAAAAAACACTGAAGAGAAGAATATTGACATAAAAATTATGAAAATATGGAGCTGATCAATTAATGATTGTACATGTACATGATGTATACATGTCAACAATTACTAGTATATTGAAAATAACAATGTTAATAAATGTTTTATAAATTTGATCTCATAGACATTTGAGGAATAAAAATCAAAAATGTTTCAAATATGAATTTTAATAGAGCTGTTTTAATTTATATTTGCTGCTTGAGTGAATTTTGCTGCAAACATGATTCATGATATGCAAACTGCAATATATGCAGTTGTCTTTAATACAGAATGTAGCTAATGAGATTTGTAGATTTTGGAAATCATAATACATGTACCAAGTTACAGTTGTGGTAAATGCAAATGCCTTTCCCTCATCTTTTACCTCACCAACCCCTGACCCAATTGGTCAGTCACTTGAATTATTTTACATCATTTGGCATTTTTTGTCCATCCATATGCTTTTCATTTTCTATTTCAAAAGTTATATTTTCGGGATAAAAGGAGAAATAGAATATATAGTTTTGTTCAATGAGACAGCAACCAAACAAACAATCAAATGAATTATATATTGTCTGGAAAAACTTGTTTCTCACTAACTGACAACCTCATTACCTATCACAATGATCAAGATTACTGAAATCAGATAAATGTGGTTTTGTAAAATTAGATATGCACTCAAATTGATAGAGATTGCAACAAAGATTTCAACCTCATTTCATGAATCAGTGATCAAGGTTAAAGTTACCCGACTAGATATTAGAAGATGTGGTATGAGTGCCAATGAGACAACTCTCCATCCAAGTCAAAATTTATAAAAGTAAACCATTATAGGTTGTTTATCAGATACTGTTAGCAATAGGTCATTTGTCAATGTCAAGTTTTTGTGTTTTTGTCTGTTTTTCTAATACTAAAAGAAGTAGATAAATTATATTTGATGTATGCAATGATTCACAAATGTAAGGAGTACATGTCTGTCTGTTAGTTGTCATTGACCACATTTTCATGGTTCATTGGTCAATGGTAAGTCCTCTTTTAATATGCTACATTGTGTAATCAATACATTTGTAAGTCAACTATATTTGGTGTATGGAATGATTATTAAATGAATGTATTGAAATATTAAATAAGAAGATGTGGTATGATTGTAAATGAGGCAACTCTCCATAAGAGACCAAATGACACAAAAATAAACTAAAGGTCACCATATGGGATTATGGCCTTCAACAATGAGTAAAACCTATACTGCATAGTCCAATATAAAAGGCCTCGAAATGACAAATGTAAAACAATTCTATTGAGAAAACTAACAGCCTGATATATGTACAAAATAATGAATGAAAAACAAATATGCCTGTCTTGCAGGGTTTATCTGAACTTAGCCTCATTTTCATGGTTTTGTCTGTTTCAAAATATTTGGTTTAAGGAATGATTGTAACAGAGGTGGATTTAGGGGAGGGCCCATTGTGCCCCCCCTCCTTTTTGTGGGAAAAATTTGGTTGCTTAAATAGGGATTCACTGAAGCATGACTGGAGCGGGCCCCTCTTAGGCAGTCAGTGTCCCCCTCCCTTTATGAAAATGTCTGGATCTGCCACTGTGTAAGGCTGGCTTGGTTTAACTGACCTTGGCCTCATTTTCATGATTATTGATAATTGATAATATTAATTTTTTCTGATACTTGTAGTAAAACTTTATCTTTAGGAATATCAACATAAAATCAATCAACAATGATGATTAGTAAAGTAGGTGAGACATTTCAGCTTGTGCACTCTGGTTAACACAAAAAATGTGCTGAAAGGTGTGACTGCCATACATGTACATGCAGATGTATCTAGGAATATGTCTTAACACTTGAAAAATATGTGATCTATACTAATACTTCTTGTTTGTATTGGAACAAGTCCTAATAGTTCACACCTTTTCCTTGGAAGCATTGTTTTTGGGAAGTTTGCTATAGCAATACTTTCCTAAGGCGTCGGCCTCTAACTTCCGGTGACAGACTATCGCAAATATTCTGCTCCAAGATAATGTAGTACTAGTGTTTGAATACTAATTCTAGGAAGATGCTTTTGAAATTTTGAGTCCTTTTGAAAAGATTACAGCTTGAATAAAAAAGAAATGAATGTTCACCGACAATTCAGGTGAATTTAACTTCATTTTGAAAATGATTATTACAAACACTACTTCGCGGATTTTCAATGCGCTGAAGAGAAAATCAAAAGAAATCTACGCGAGACATCGTTTCATTCATGAATATTTCATGAATGAAATTTTCCCGTGTAATTTGTACGATATTTACAAATGTTTAGTATTAAATATAAAGTAAAAGCCCGAGTGTATCGAAAGAATCCCGTATGACTGACATTACTGAATGCACCGTACTTTTTAACATATTTATATTGTGACCAAGCCGTCGGATAATTGACAAGTGATAAAAGTTTGATTGAACAATTATACACAGGTGACAGAAATACTCGATAATCATATGGCTTATGTCACACGCCAAGGATGAGTAAAGGTAAATACCGGCTATGATAGAAAAGTGCATGTTTTTGTCAAAACATCGATGGGAAGGTTTTGATGCCAAAAAACATTTGAAAACTTTTGAATTCCGCTATTTAAATACTAGCTATTTCACATTCCAATGTGAATTTAAGGACCTTCACTCGTCCAGCATGCTCAGTCACGTGGATCAAACTGACAGCTGAAAAACATTGACTCAACGACAGTTCGTAAAAATCACAGCCCATGTCCTCAGTGTTACGATTAACAATACATTTGTACACAAATCGTTAGAAGGATAAGGCAGACAAGTCAGCTTCTACTTAGAATAACTCAGTGTATCAAGACAAGTACTGTAGCAACATGATTAAATAAAATCTGTCCATGTAATAGCAAAATGACTTTCTTCCTCTTAGTGCTAGTCCAAATAATTATGACGAACCAAAAATCTCAAATGTTATTGCCTCAATGCTAAATTTCACAGCATCAACTTTAAAATGTGTTACAGGGTTATAAGCACCTCTATGAATCTAGTGTTTATAAACTTTTTACTCCTTTCGTCATACTGCTATTGTTATGTCCCCACCGTATTAAGTTTTACCCTTTTTCTTCTGTTAGTATGTACGTCCCTTTCTGGTACATAAGTCCGTACATCCAAAAATTAGTTTCTGTTCTCTAACTTTAGTTTTCCTCAACCAAATTGTATGAAACTTATACCCAATACTTATTTCCACAAAACACAGGTCAAGTTGAATTTTGATGGCGTCGATTTTACAATTCTAGAGTTATGCTCCTTAACAAATGGAAAAGTTGCTTGAATTTTTTGTTTACGATCTCTAACTTTAGTTTGTCTCAACCAAACGTTATGAAACTTATACACAAAGCTCATTATCACAAAACACGGTTTAGATTTGAGTTTTGGTGGCGTCAGTTTTACTGTTCTAGAGTTATGCCCTTTACAAATTTAAAATTGTGATAGTTGTCGAGCCTTCGACTTTTGTCGAAAAATCGAGACATAGATTTCCTACATATTGTCGGCGGCGTCCACAAATATTCACTCTGTGGTTAAAGTTTTTGAAATTTTAATAACTTTCTTAACCTATCCTGGATTTCTACCAAACTTGGACAGAAGCTTGTTTATGATCATACGATAGTATCCAGAAGTAAATTTTGTAAAAAAAATCAATTTTTCAGTATTTTACTTATAAATGGACTTATTTTTCTGTCAGGAAACATTACATTCACTCTGTGGCTAAAGTTTTAAAATTTAATAACTTTCTTAAACTATCCCGGATTTGTACGAAACTTGGACAGAACCTGTTTATGATGAAAAGCTAGTATCTAGAAGGAAATTTAGTTATAATTTTGTTCTTGTTTTTCCGTATTTTACTTATTAATGGACTTAGCTTTTCTTCCAGTTAACATTACATACAGTCTGCAGTTAAATTTTTTAAAACATTTATTAGATTCATAAACTATCCTGGATTTTTACCAAACTTGGACAGAAGCTTCTAACAATCAAAAGATAGTATAGAGAGGAATATTTTTATTAACTTTTTTCCTTATTTTTGTTGAGCCTGCGATTAACAGCAAAAGTAGGCGAGACACCGGGTTCCGCGGAAGATTTACAAATATTTTTCAATTCCGTGCTCTAACTTTAGTGTGTCTCGACCAAATGCTACAAAACTTATACACAATACTTTTAACCACAAAACCAAGATCAAGTTTGAATTTTGTGCCCTCATTTTACCGTTATGATTAGGGTTATGCCCAGTTACAAATGGAAAAAAAAATACTATAAAATCACAGGCCTTAGATATGGCATGGGCACATAAAGAAATTTAACAGAGCTTATTGTATATTTGATTATTTTAGAACAACAGTTTAAGGTTTCAATAGAAAATATCAAAATTTAAATGACAAACAATGAACAAAATTTTTTTTTGATAATTGCTGAAAAGAAGATGGTCTAGTTAAAAACATCAAAGCTGTGATTAAATACATATTTGAAATAATACACATCTATAACCTATTTGAAATGATACACATCTACAGTTGCAAACTTCCCAGAGGTGCTATCCAGCACTTTGATTTAAGAAAACTTATTTCCATATTTTGTGTTCACAGCTATCGTGGTTGAAATCAATATCGTTGTAATCCCAACTAATCTGTCTACTCACCATTTTCAAATTTGGTACATCAAGTAAACGTTGGTCTTTCAGATATATTACAACTGCGATATTCAAGGTCTAAGGTGACCCTCAAATAAAACTTTTCACCATGAAATATAAAAAAATAATAGGAAGATGTGGTATAATTGGCTATGATGCAACTCTCCACCAGAGACCAAATGACATAGAAGATAACAACTATAGGTCACCGTACGGCCTTCAGCAATGACCAAAACCCATACCGCGTAGTCAACTACTAGTATGATAAAAGGACCAGAAATGACGTTCTTTTCTTTATAGTTGCACACAAAATAACAGTTTAATTTGTGCTTGCTGAACTTTCACTGACAAATATTTCAAGCATAATACGGATGAGAACATATGGATGATAAGTACCATATGAAGGTTCTGCAAAGTAGGAGGGCTAGATAATATTATGGACTGCCACTGGAAAATTAATGGACAATCTATGTTGGGTATGGGTAAAATTCCCCCTTTTTACCCTACGAGGCTGCGTATTTATACATCCAGCTGTATGAACTCCCTGTCTAAGCAAGGGTTATCTGTCGGATTAGGGAAAGTCATATTTCTATACCCATTTTAACCCTACGATATAAAAATAAGGAGATGTGGTATGATTGCCAATGAAACAACTATCAACCAAAGTTCAAATTTAAAAGTCAGGTTAAAAAAAAATGATTTTTTTTTCTTATTGGCAGTGGCTATTTTGCCGGCTCTGATCAAAATATCTGAATTCAAGCCTTCAATTTCTATAGACATGGCTATTTTACCGGCAAAAGCAATACAGTGAATTTGTAACCCATGCTGGAAAAATAGAAATTATGTTATTTTGCTGGCATTAGGTAAGCGGAAGCCAAGTTAAAAACTATTTTGTTTACACATATATGCAACTCAAATAAATAACTATTATTCAAAAAGCAAGTTAAATTGAAACATTTTTTATTTTTTTAAGCTATGTGATTGACTTTGTTATATTGTATAATGTTTTATCAAATTTATGATGCAATGAGATCTTTAACTTTTTATTTTTTTATAACACACAGTTAAAAAATCTGAGATTTTATTCTTATGCATATATGTAGCATTAGACTGTCACTGACTGATTTTAGAAATAATTTCATCTACATGTTTAGATATGATTTCATTGCAACAAATGGATGCTCACTATTTTTATTTTTATATTTTTTTTTTTCTTGTTATAAATTCTTAATAGTTATTTATACTTTGAACGATAAATGTTACGTTCTCAAATGATTACATGTGTCTCCAATATTGTTAGCAGTTTTCTTATTTTAATAACTATTGATTAATCAGTAATTATTTTATTTTATGTTGACAGTGCACATAATTTTTCATAGTACTTTCAAAAGTAAATAAAATATTAAATTTCGCTCTTTACAAAGAACCTACAAAATAACAAATTCACTTTTTTGCTGGTGCCGGTAAAATAGCCATTTCTATAGAAATAGGCTATTTTGCCAGTTTGAATAAGGATATTCTAATCAGAGCCGGCAAGATAGCAAAAAGCAAAACAGACCGGTGCCGGCAAAATAGCCACTGCCTTTCTTATTATCATCATAGACCGATAATTACTTTTCTTTGCAGCAGGTGGGTCAAACACATGTCCACACTTCATTAAGAAAATTGTCATTCATATTTTTTGCCGCAATGACACACTCCACTTTCATTTTTTTAAATCAAGAACATTCCTTATTCATGTTATTAGCTTCCCTTTAAAAAACGCATGTCAAAAATTGAGACAGAAGTTAAAGTTTGCCAATATCACCGACTAATATAGCGTCCCTGTGTACTGGGCCGAGTTTTAAAATTGCAATCCCAACTTTTCCTGAACCTAGTAAGTAGTATAGATTTTGTTTATATATAAAGTCTTTAGCTGGAAGTGTTTGGAACTGCCCGGTAGACTTCGGGTGTAATACGCTAAATCCCGACTTGGTCAGACCAAATATATTGCGCTTCTCCGCAGAGCATGCGGTATTGAGGGATAATAGCATAGACCGATATACAATGTAGGTCGGAATTCTAGGTCCAGGTTACTATTGACCAATTTTCATCTACATGATCAAAGGTGGAAAACAGCAAATAATTGAAGTGTCGGGGTTTTTTTTCTGCGTAAAACAAATAATCAATTTAGTGAAATGTTTTGCTCGAGTTCCGGTAGTCTATTATAACACATTCTTGTTCAATTATTTAAATTTTTACGCTGATGTTTCCTCTTTTTTTTAAAATGCGAACTCGGTTGGCATATTGATAGATAAAACAGAAAATAGAAAATTAACAAAATAGCAAAATAAGTAAAAGGAAAATATCATAAATAGAAAACATTGACCTCGAGGTCTTATGTTAAAGGACTAGAGTTCCGGAATTCATAGAATTATGATACGAGAAAATTTGTTAGATATTTTTGTGCCCATGAGTTGATAAAGTATATAAATCTTTAAATAAAAATGTTAGGTGTGACTGTCATGTATTTAGTCTTTGCTTGAAAATTGTGATAGTTCAAAACTATTATCAAAATTTTCCAGTGAGAAAATATTTCACATACTCCGGAATAAAATCCTACCAATACTTGGAAATGAAGATATTTCAAGTAAAAAAAGAGATTTATGGCAGTAACAAAATTTTATAATACGCCAAACGGATAGCGTGTAGATGAAGCCCCGATGCCTTTATACTATAGCATACTATATGGGTTTTACTTGTTTTTTTTTAAAGCCGTACGGTGACATGCAGTTGTTTACATCGCTATCCTTTGTTTACGGTTAAACATTGCGTCATTGACAAAATATTTTCATATATACATCTAAAAGAAATCTTTTAATTCAACCGGTATTTAAATGAAAATAGGGTGCGAACGGACCCAAGCATCAAACGTGTAGGGTGATAATGTGTTTTCGGAGCGAACGCACCAGATACCGTCGTACATGTCATTATTTATAATTTCTTTTTTATTTAATGTTATGCTCATATCATGTATATTTATGTCCTTTTTATGTGAAAAAAGGAACAAACCACTCTGTATTTCTGACCGTATTTCCTTTTTTGAAGAAAGTTTTGCATCGTTTGTTGACATCGGGAAAGGGTGCTCTCGGACACGTCCGCGTTCCAATGTCGTCAACACTACTTTTGAGAAGACCCCTCAAAGCGTTCGTTATCAAGGCGCTCGTCGTTAGAAACATGCGTTAAAAACTGCGCACTGTTAAAGGCCCGAGCCACCTTAATACGATGTGAATATAGCACTAGTTATTAAGAAAGGCCAGACAAAAAAAAAAAAAATCAAACACTAATGTATATGTCTTTACGAAAAGAATTCCAATCTCCTAAACAACGACACTTGAGTACAATGTAACGTAATTTGTCAACATTATTTGGTTGTACTAGAATATCAGAACTGCTTTTCGTGCTCTTTCAAGTTAATTAATTGGAGTTGTCTTCTTTTCATTAATGTTATCATAAGAAGATAATAATAAAACTCATACCTTAACAGTCTCCTCATAAACTACAACGTTGTCTTTATTAACTTTGACAACAATACTGTCAACAAATTGTGTTTCAAGAGCAACATTCATTATCGGACTAGTGTCACTTGTTGATAACTCCAAAACCGGAGTTTTGTCATCAGCTGACGGTTTCCATCCTGAAGGTTTCAAAGCGTTTTCAGCACCATCTTTATTCGATGAAGAATCTACCTTTTCTAAATTTAATAGGCCCTTTGGCGCATCTTCCGGACATTTTCCAAACCTATAAATTCAAAAGTATTAGTATAAATTAGATTACAATTACAAGGAATAAATATGACGGATGACTGTTGGTTGCCTTTATAATGGACAACGTCATGGCAACAAAAGAGTAATAATCATCTTGTAATCTTTATCTAACATCCTATTAGATTAGAAGGGTTTTCCGTTAAAAAGGTTGAACTCTTACGATGCAAACAAAATGTTTGTTAGACCAGTAGTGGTATTGGAATGTTCAGATCCTAAATATTTGTCCGATTGAGAGGAGGAGTGATGTCAAGAGTTTCCCCAAATAATTCAAATCACGTATTAAATTGATGGAAATATTACTACTTTAGTTATCCTTTCGGTCGATATTTGTTTTCTACGATTTTCTTTTAGTGTAGTATCTTGTAAAAAAGTCTACATTTCCATCCAATCAATCAATTGACTAGTTTTTTAAAAAGAAAACAACCTTTCAAAATTAGCCTTAGATAACTTACGTTGTTTCAATATCTAGAAATGCAATATCTGAACATCATTTTATGAATTAAATATAAGGAACGTTAGAACACAAAACTATACAAATGACGAAAGAAATCGTGATAGGAAACGCAAGCCCTGGAATATTGTATCAACTGGATGATATATACTCCATACGCAGGCGCTTCAAGAATGTTGCCTCATAGAAATGGAAAGTTTACAATTGGGAAGCTTCCTTTCTTTTGTCATTCAGTTTTTTTTCTCAACATACACACTTTCCAGGTGTAAGTTCAGATTTGAGGCAAACTTAACTGTTTCTGTTGTAACCTTTATTTCAAGTCGATGGGATAGATTGATTGATTGATTGGGGTTTTGAATAAAGGTAATAGTAGTCTACCGCTGTTCAATAGTTATAAATCCATTTAACTAAAACAAATCCGGGTCACAAACCAAAACTGAGGAAAACACATCAACTATAAGAAGAAAAAAAAAACCGGAACAAGAGAAACACTGAACTGCTACAAAAACAAACGCCAACATACATAGAAACGGACCTTCGGTAGGAAAACTGACAATCCTAGTCAATTAAGATTGGAATCGAGTGAACCTGTCAGTGCGTGATTCTAACTTACAACCTCAGTGTTCAGTGGTTAGTGAAACAGTAGTTCGACTACTTAGACCACTCGGCCACCGATTGTTAGTTGAAATACACGTCCTCCAAACGTAACAAATCTGTTGTCAATCAAGAAATCAAGCATCTTTATAATACCTTTTTTAGAGAATTTCTTATTTAAATCAGAGTGATTGTTTTTACAAAGTACGATTTTTCCCTCCCTAAGATAAGACACTTGTATCTACGTTGGCCTTTCTTTCTTATAAAACAAAGCAGGACCATCTCTTCCAATTTCCTTCGATTTGGAATGGGAGATACTTGTGTTAAGTGTAAAAAAAAATCAAATACTTTAATACTATTGCAAGACAAACTAGTCTTAGATTGTGTGTACGCTTACAGATCTTTGGATTTTTAAGTATCCGCATCTGATTCACACCTACTCTAGAAAAGGTAGTTTCACAATAAATTTGAACCCGGCTTTGATTGCTAAATAAATTGATGTTGATAATTTAGAAAGAGGTTTCGTGGAGTACTTGGAAGACTTAATCAATGTAACATTGTTTGTAAGGACACTTCAGCAATTAAATTAACCAATACAGTGACGGAAGACCTAGTTCTTTATCTTTGGTTGAAATTGAAGAGGAACATATAACTTACCTTTGAGTATACAGAGTGTCCTCCTTGGTAAGTGTCGTGGGGGTATATGTTGAGTTTCCAAGTGAATTGTCAATCATTTGTTCATTTATCAAGCTGTTTATGTAATGTGATTTACACAAAAAAAAAAGATGTGGTTTGGGGCTTTAACTGCGGGGACAATAACATATTTGTCGTCTTTAGCAACCTTTTGAAACTCTCCAAATATATCTTACGTTGTTTCAAAAAACGGAAATGCTGTACATGGACATAATTTTACGAAGTGATTATAGCAAACTGTAAAACTCAAAACTATCAAATAACGTGAGGAATTAGTTTTGTTGATAATGAATTTCAGATTTTCTGACTTTAAATATACCTGCAGTTGTAGAAGCGGGTCCTGTGGTGACCGACGGTTGAGTTGTTTGAATCAAAGGTGGACTTGTTCCTGGGGCTCCAGCTTGAGTACCTGTAGTTGGGGCTGACGCTGTAGAAGGTGTTCCAGAGGTAAACACCGGAGACGTTGTAGGTGTTGTGGCTGGTTGTCCTGTGGTCACACCTACAGAAAACATCACAGGCTTAGTACATTTATTTTAACACATATATAACTAAAAACATTTTCAATTTCTTCTATAGATAAGGATGTCGATTTGTTCTCCAGTAATGAAGCTAAAATTTTACAGTCAAGTAAAGGGAACATATGCGATTTTCAGCAAATGTCCAAATTCAAGATGACATGAAGGTTGTTTTGTTAGTAACATACATTGAAATAACAGATAATCAAGTTCGTGCGACTGAGCTCTTTTTTTAATGAAGCTTTCATAATGAACGCTCAAACCTCAACATTTTCAATCCATATTTTCAAATAATCACAAATTAATACAATAGACTAATCTTAATATATTAAAGATTCAAAGATAAAATTCGTCATATTCTTTTATCAATACACATGAATGAATATAAGATTATATGCATTTTAACATATTGGTTATAATTCAGGTTTTACGGAGCAGTTTATCAAATTTGATTGTTAATTTGAATGTACTGTACAACAAAAGTAGTTACCTTTAATACAAGCCTCCACGACGACACTTTTTACAACTGGAGTGGCATTAGGAGTTGTGTCAGGTATTATCGTCAATGTTATGCTGTCTGCCAACAGAGGTTTGATAAATTCCAGTTCTACGATTCCATTTGGTTGTGCCTGTTGAAATACATAGCCACATGAATGTATGAATGTGCCTTTTATGGAGTACTATATTGAATTGTATAGTGTCATTTAATTGGTATCTTTTCTTAAATGGTTTAACCAATAAATACAGTGTTTATCATTCACAGACGACTATAGTCTTAATGTAACGTTTTATTACAAAAAGTATAATTGTATCTGGGATAATTGGAAAGTTTTATGAATTTTCTCACTTGTTGACCTTGTACTTATTCTTGCTTGACTTCATTCTCTTGACGCATTGTTATAAAAACCCAGAATTCGTTCTTATACCATTTTAACCCTTTGCTTGATCTGACGAACCAAAGTATTACAATTGTCTTTCTTTTGATACGAAATTCTATTTTTGAAATGATTTACTTTTGATTGTTAACAACGTATGAGCAAAGTATACAAGAAAACAGCATCATTTAGAAGGTAACATTTTTCAGATTAATTGGATCAAATATTAAACCATTAATACGATGAAAATATAGTGCTAGTTATTTAGAAAGGCCAGAGAAAAATCAAACACTAATGTAAATGTCCTTACGAAAATAATCCTAATGTCCGAAACAACGACACTTGAGTACAATGTAACGTAATTTGTCAACATCATTTGGTTGTACTAGAATATCAGAACTGCTTTTCGTGCTCCTCCAGGTTAATTAATTGGGAGTTGTATTCTTTTTCATTAATTTGACCATAAGATGATAATAATAAAATATCATACCTTAACAGTCTCCTCATAAACTACAACGTTGTCTTTATAAAGTTTGACAACAATACTGTCAACAAATTGTGTTTCAAGAGCAACATTCATTATCGGATTACTGTCAGTTGTTGATAACTCTAAAACAGGATTTTTGTCATCAGCTGACGGTTTCCATCCTGAAGGTGTCAGAGCGTTTTCAGCAACATCTGGATTCGATGAAGAAGTCACATTTTCAAAAGTTAGTGGGCCCTTTGTCGAATCATCCGGACATTTTTCCAAACCTATAAATTCAAATAGCATTAGTATAAATTGGAATACAAGAAATACATATGATTGATGGCAGCTGCTTACCATTAACATTACCAACGTTCTTTTCCTGGCAACAAAAAGGGAGTGTTTATCTTGTAATATATATCTAACTTCCTGCAAGATTAGAAGGGCTGTTCGTTCAAAAGTTTGACATGTTAGCAAACAAAATGTTTGACAGACCACTAGTGGTATTGGAATGTTGAGATCCTGAATATTTGTCCGATTGAAAGGATGAGTGATGTCAAGAGTTTCCCCAAACAATTCAAACTACGTCTTTAATTGATGGAAAAGTTACGTTACTTTAGTTATCCTTTCGGTCGGTATTTGTATTCAACGATATTATTTTAGTACAGTATCATGTACAAAGTCTACATTTCTATCCAAGCAATCAATTGACCAGTTTAAAAAAAAAAAACCTTTCAAAATTAGCCTTAGATAGCTTACATTGTTTCAATATCTAGAAATGATATATCTGAACATCATTTTATGAATTGAATATAAGGAACGTTAGAACACAAAACTATACAACTGACGAAAGAAATCGTGATAGGAAACGCAAACCCTGGACTATTGTATCAGCTGGGAAATATATACGCTATATGCAGGCGCTGCCAGAATGTTGCTATATAGAAATTGAAAGTTCCAAATATGTTGTCAATCAAGAAATCAAGCATCTTGATAATATCGTTTTTAGAGAATTTCTGATTTAAATCAGAGTGATTGTTTTTACAAAGTACGATTTGTCCCTCCCTAAGATAAGACACTTGTATCTACGTTGGCCTTTCTTCCTTATTAAACAAAGCAGGACCATCTCTTCCAATTTTCTCCGATTTGGAATGGGAGATAATTGTGTTCAGTGTAGAAAAATCAAATATTCTAATACTTTTGCAAGACGAACTAGTCTTAGATTGTGTGTACTCTTACAGATCTTTGGATTTTTAAGTATCCGGATCTGATTCACACCTACTCTAGAAACTAGTTTCACAATGAATTTGAACCCGGCTTTGATTGCTGAATAAATAGATGTTGATAATTTAAAAAGAGGTTTCGTGGAGTACGTGGAAGACCTAATCAATGTAACGTTGTTTGTAAGGACACTTCAGGAATAAAATTATCTAATACAGTGACGGAAGATCTAGTTCTTTATCTTTGGTTGAAATTGAAAAGGAACATATAACAAACCTATAATTATACAGGATGTCTTCCTTGGTAAGTGTCGTGGGGGTATATGTTGAGTTTCCAAGTGAATTGTCAATCATTTGTTCATTTACCAAGCTGTTTATGTAATTGTGATTTACACAAAAAAAAGATGTGGTTTGGGGCTTTAACTGCGGGGACAAAACATATTTGTCGTGTTAAGCAACCTTTCAAAATTCTCCCAATATATCTTAAGTTGTTTAAAAAAAAACGAAAATGCTGTACCTGGACATAATTTTACGAAGTGATTATTGCGAACTGTAAAACTCAAAACTATTCAAATAACGTGAGGAATTTGCCTTCTTGTTAATGAATTTTAGAATTTCTGACTTTAAATATACCTGCAGTTGTAGAAGCGGGTTCTGTGGTTACCGACGGTTGAGTTGTTTGAATCAAGGGTGGACTTGTTCCTGGGGCTCCAGCTTGAGTACCTGTAGTTGGGGCTGACGCTGTAGAAGGTGTTCCAGAGGTAAACACTGGAGACGATGTAGGTGTTGTTGCTGGTTGTCCTGTAGTCACAGCTACAGAAAAATCATAGGCTTAGTACATTTAATTTAACACATATATAACTAAATAACACTTTCAATTTCGTCTATAAATTAAGATGTCGATTTGTCCTCCTCTCGTCAAGTCAAAGGGAACATATGAAATTTTTCTGCAATGCCTAAATTCAAGATGACATAAAAATTGTTTTAATAGTAATATAAATGAAAATAACACTTCATTACTTTTTTTTTTAAATTAGCCTTCATCATGAAAGTTCAAGCTGTAAAATTTCCAATACTGTGGATTCATTAGTATTTTTTTTTTTTTTTACATACTTTATTGAGAACTTTCACATTTGTTAGTTGGATACAGAAAGTACCGGTACCTTATCCCGGCCTCGTTAAACATTAGATTGTATATTTAGATAGAAAATAGTTAGTACTTGTTAGTATTCTAAATTATGAAATATATACACTATATTATTATGTATCCATTATTTCCATATTGTTCAATAAAGAGAGAATTTTATTTCATAAAGAAAGAAAAGAGAGAAGAGAAAATAATAAATAAATAAAAACAAAATAAAAACAAAACAAAAAAAACAAAACTAGAAAAAAAAAAAAAAAATCACTGAAATTTGGATTTTTGGCAGCAGTATTTTGGTCAAAACTAGCGTGTGTCTTAAGATATAACATTAGATAAATTTGGCAAAGTTGGTTTTCCATTGTAAAAAATTCGTACAAACACAAGATAGATATTAAAAAACGTACATGTGGTTTTAGGCACAAAACAAGAACAAAAAACAATAAACAAACATATAACAATGTATTAAATATAACATATATAGTGGTGTGGAGAAGGCTAAAACAATATACACAGTAACATTGCATAGGGTAATGCTAATTTGTTAAGTGTAAATTATTCTAGTAATGGAAGCCAGGGGTCCCAGTAGAGGTTGGCAATGTGAAGAGGCTTTGTTTTAAAAAATATATTCTTTTCTAGTATTAGATTTTCTTTTAGATAATTTTTCAGCCCTGCAAAACTGACTTGATTTTCACACAGTTTTGTTCTATAAATAAAGAATTTTGATAATAGTATTATTAAATTTTTTATTTTATTATTTTCCATGTTAAACGGAATAATTATTTGTGTTTGGTTATAAATCCAGTCACCGAGTCTTATCCGCAGATCTGCTATTTTATGGCATGTCCAAAATATGTGTTCAATATCTTCGGTAAATTCATTGCAGAAAGTACATTTATCGCTTTGTTTTATATTTATTTTAAATAAAATTTATTTGTGCCCAAGATTCTTTGTATTATTCTATACTAGAACCATTGAAGTTTTGAGCTTTTGTGGAGTAAAAGACATAATATGCACAGTTTTCCAATCAAGATTTTTGTTCAGTGTTAAGGACCATTTGTCTTCACAGTTAAGTTTAGTACTGTTTTTTCGAATAGAACATTATACATATCTTTCGAGCCTTTTTGATAAAAAATATTCTTATATTATTTGGAATAATTGGTCCTTGTGTTTTATTAAGATTGTTTATGGATATATCTTTCTTGAGAGCTTTTTCATATGATTTTATTGATGAAATTACCCCATTATAAGTAAGAAAGTTTGACTTGATTTTATAAATGTTTTGGAATTGTTGAAAAGTCATTAGTTTTCCCTCATCGTTTAATAGATCATTTATCAAAAAGATCCCTTTATCTGCCCAGTCTTTATAGAAAATAGATTTTGTTCCTATTTTAATATTTTCATTATTCCAGAGCGAATCTGATACAAACTCGTCTTCATTTTTTGGTGTAAATTTATTGTGTAAATCTGTCCAAGCTTTAAAGACCTCTTCCCAAAAGGGTTTTACATCTTTTGTTGGGCCTAAATAAACTAGGTTTTCAATACTGATTTTTCAGTACTTTCTAGTAGCTTATTTAGTTTTGGGTTGATTTTAACAACCGCCTAATCCATGTTAGTTTCAATCCTTTTATATATTTGTCAATATTTATCATTTTCAGCCCTCTAATTTGTGTTCAGAACATAATATTTCTCTTTTTTTCTTGTCAGGTTTGTTTTCCCAAATAAATGAATAAATTTTGTCAGTTAGTTGTTTTAAAGTATTTTTGCATGGTGCTTGTAATTTTCGCGGGTTTCGTGGGAACAGATGAATCACGAATTCAAATGTTCAACGAATTACAAATTTTCTAAAGGCTTCGTATGCACAGACTGGCAAAACCACGAAATCAAATATCCTCGAAAATGCACGAAAATTGATACCCACGAAAATAAATGAATCCACAGTATTCATGTTTACCACACAATCACAATTAGGTTTATAGTATTCAAAGATAGAAATGTGCTTATTCTTTTGTCAATGCATATGTATGAATATAATATTGCAAATATAAGATTATATGGATTTTAACATATTGTTTATTATTTTAAAACCAATTACCTTTGAAACAGGCCTCCACCTTGACATTCTTTACAACAGGAGTTACAGAAGAGGGAGTGTCTTCGGCTGTTATCTTCAATGTTATCATGTCAGCTGATAGGGGTTGTGTTGTGTCCAGTTGTACAGTGCCATTTGGTAGTGCCTATTGAAAAGCAAAGCCTATTGAATGCATATACGCAACTATCATGAATTACAGAGCGATATAATATGGTTTTCTCATTATTATATATATATATATATATATATATATATATATATATATAATATGTATTCATAAGACATCCTTTACAACAACCGTATGAGTAGATCTGAGATAATTTGACGATTTAATATCGTTTTCCACATACTGTTCTTAAAAGTTATCATTGTGTTCAATTGTTCTCTTGTGAGCTTGTAAAGAATGAGAATTATCATTTTTACATTTGTTTTCCTTTTGGTTATCTAGTAAGCCGAAATAGCTATTTCCTGTTAAGGGCGATACTTAAACTATCAACAAAGGATAATTTCAATCTTTCAATAACTCAATTGAGTAACTTTAAATTTTGATTGTTTTTTTTTCGTTTAAATAAGTTTTTATGAATTTTCGCATTACTTATCACATAAATTAAAAATAGATAAAGTTTAAAAGGAAAATACAGAAAAAGGGTAACCTTAAAAATAGTGTCAAAAATATTACTTCTATAAGATATTTTACACATCTTTGAAATAATTAGTAGTTACAATTATATAAGGAATATCTGTAATTGTGTTTGGTTAAAAATAATAAATAGCTTCAAGTCTCAATTAAATGACAGATTTCGATCTATTCATACCTGTCTACCTTCAAGATAACACCCCCAGATTTGCGTGAGATTCGTGTTGCTCAGTCTTTAGTTTTCCATTTTGTATGTTGCGTACTGTTGTTGTCTGTTGCTCTTTTTCTTTTTAGCTATGGTGTTGTCAGTTTATTTTCAACTTATGAGTTTGAATATCTCTTAAGCCTCTCTTTTATAATAGAAGGAAAGGTTTGAAAGAAAATGCAGATATCAGATCTAACTTCAACAGTTAGTTTGTCAAAGCGAAAGTGAATTTGGGAAAACAGTAAGAAACTTGTTGAAAATATATGGCTATCATGGTAGATAATTATTTTTAGTTATTAATATGCTTTGAGAATGACAAGCCAGAAATAAAAATGATACTCGTAAAATACACGGACTATGATTTGGATACTTTTACTATAAATTGAAAGTAAAAACGTGCTTGACAGATCATCTGTTTTCAATTTTAATTCATAACAAATTATTCTGTAATTACATTTTCTAACCTGACTTGACCAAGCTCTTATAATTTGTAAGATAATAGAACATTGTAGCATTTCATTTTAACTGAAGTTGTAATATGTTTTTTTTCTAATTTAACAGGCCCATGTCAGGTGACATTGGACCCAAACACTAGTTGACTTCCATTTATACAAACAAATGAATGTTCATGAAGAGCATGTAAGATTTCTACAAAATTTTATTTCCAACAAGATGCTGATCGTCCACACTTATATGAACCTTATTATTATAATACAATTACAAATAAAAGCGGTTGCTGGATAAATTTTAATAAAACAGTAATTAAAAGACAAAACCAAATTAAACGGGTGTTGAATAAACGTTAATGAAACAGCAACCCAAAGACATAAAACAAACGACATCTAGACGACAACATACAGATTTCAACAAGAGACAGGTGTAAACACAATACGCCGAGCTACAGGAGTTCAAATTGTTGTCCTGATATGCTGTACATTTATCATGCAATGCTCTGACTGTGTGTAGCTATTCCTTTTATCGTATTTGTCATTTTCTATTGTGTAGTTTCATCATTTTATCTCAGCAATAAATTGTCTTGTATGTGATTATTTAGCGGCATTACCTTATTCCCATCACTTAATCAAAAAGTAAAACTTTGTATCAGTTGCAAATCAAGCATTACTGTTAGACCTTTTAAAATATGACTTCGATCTATCAATTTTTGTATATAGTAGTTTTAAATTCGAGAAATTATATTTTGTAAACTAAATGTTTTTTTTTTGGTGTTTTTGTTTTCATTTGTATAAAAGCACATTCCCTAGTAGCTTTTGTACTTTGATTATTGTTTTTAGTAAAAGTTAGCTTTTAGTTACGATTAAGCAGTATTAATAACAAATAAATTGTTTTGATAATATATTCACCCTAATCTGTAGCTTTGTGTTGTGAAAATGGTTTCAATACATGAAAATGTTATTAAAAGACTATTAAAGAGAGGCGAAAATTACCAAAGGTGTCCTGTCATAATTACTAATTTATATATATGCTTTTTTTAGTTATAGCTTCTACTTGCAAAATAGCTCATTCTACAGACACCAGTATCATAAATACAGAAGTCTGATTAACATAAACATTATTTTATTTCATTAAAAATGGTTTGTCACTTGAATTGGTCAAATAGATATCCATCTTGTGTATAATTGATTATTTGTTGGATAAACATGCTAAATAATTGCCATGGCTTTATTTGGACTTGTTTGTTTGCTTTTTGGCCTTGAATGTTTGTCCCTAATATTTTATTAACTATGTATTTACTTTCAGGTATCACAGATCGAATTTATTCGTTCATAGTGTGTTAATTTACGTTTTTGATTGAGTTAAGCCTTCCAATTGATGTTTTATCGTGTGTTTTTCTATGTTGTGATGTTATACTATTGTTTCAGAAAAAGGGAGAAGGTTTGGTACCATTAAAACGTTTAATCCCGCTGCAAATGTTTGCACCTGTCCTAAGTCAGGAATCTGATGTACAGTAGTTGTCGTTTGTTTATGTAATTTATACGTGTTTCTCGTTTCTCGTTTTTTATATAGGCTAGACCGTTGGTTTTACCGTTTGAATGGTTTTACACTAGTACTTTTGGGGCCCTTTATAGCTTGTTGTTCGGTGTGAGCCAAGGCTCCGTGTTGAAGGCCGTACATTGACCTATAATGGTTTACTTTTATAAATTGTTATTTGGATGGAGAGTTGTCTCATTGGCACTCACACCACATCTTCCTATATCTAAATAAACCCGTAAAAAAGATGAAAAATAGAATGCGATACAAAACTCTATCCAATAAATTTGAGCTTAAAACTTAACAAGTGAAACTGGCATGGCTACAGTGTTATGCATACTTAATTTCATGACATTTTGTTAGATTCGAACTTGTACACTTTTGCATGGTTTTCTGCGAGACAAACTCGTACTATACTCTTCAAAAAAAAAAAAAAAAAAACGCATGAAGAGTTTTAAAGAGTTTTAGTACATGTATTTCGAAATCTATTTTTACAATTACAAATACAGATATTCACTCAAAACGTTTTTGATTGAAAGGAGATCACTCATTCCTTCGAGATTTCTGAATAAAAGTCAGTTTATCACAATAAGGAATTCTTCCGGTCACATTGAGATTAATACCTTGTACGACCACCTTGCACTGCCTACACTGCCCTGCATCTCCTTGGCATGGACTCTATCAATGTTCTTACGTTGTTGCGTGGAATTGATTGCCATTCCTGCTGCAACATTTGTCGGAGCTAATCGAGGGTATGAGGCGGAGCTTGACGGTGGTGCACACCATTATCTAAGTGGTCCCATAGGTGTTCAATCGGATTCAAGTCTGGTAATTGGGAAGGCCATGGTAGCACATTGATGTTGTTCTGCTCAAGGTAGTCCATTGTTAAACGCGCTTTATGATGCCTGCATTGTCCTGCTGGAATAACTCCTCTGTCGTTTAATAACACGCATAAGGTGACGTTGGAGAATTTTGTTTCTGTACCTTCAAGCCGTTTTAATTACCCGGAACATGTACCAGTTCGCTTTTGCGGTCATAAGAAATAGCCGCCCACATCATGACACTACCTCCAGCCCAGCTGTCCACTTCTTGGAATCATGAGGAAGCGAAACGATCATTCCTGCGCCGGTATGTACAAATTATTCCATCCCTTTTCTGTAGCATAAAACAGGACTCAATTCTGAATCTGCTGCAACATCGGACTCTTTCCCGTCTGTCTAACGGCGTCAAAACTGCTCCAAAATACGGCATCCTGGGTCTAATACCATGTTGTGGAAGTCGGTTGTTGACTGTGTATGAGCTGATTCTTTGCAATCCTGGTATTCTAGCTGCAGTGGTTGTAGTGGCAACAGTTCGATTCCGTATACAAAATACTCAGATGTAGCAATCTTGTTCACTCCTTGGGCGGTCATAAGTAGAGCCAGTCTGCTGGTATCTCTTTTACTGTCGCGAAATTGTGCTCTGGTTAACATATTTTTTCAACCTCACTTTGGGACCCCGGCCTGGAGACTGCTGATGACGATATTTTGAGTAGCAGGGTATGACCTTGGTATGGCAGCATTTTAACGTTAGGATGAATCAACTCTTCAAACTTGGTCCTTTTATACGCCATAGTTTAGCAGTTGAGTTGAAATTTCATGAAAAACGTTGGCAAAATTTTCGCGGGGATAAAGGTAATATGCACTATTACTGAGCTCTTGTGACATAGAGCTAAATCAAATGAACAGACTTTTAAAGTATGAAATTTACCTTTAGAATATATAATTTGCATTAAGTTTGGAATTTTGTGTTTCCTTTTTTATATATCAAAGCTTCTAATAATATTGGGCAGCCCGGGACCCGCTGCCGTAAATCCCATATTCAAAGTTAGCGAGGTCGTTTTGCGATTTGATATTCCTGCGTGTCTCTCTGTTGTGTGTGTTCACTTAACGTATAGCCTGCGACGCTATTGGAAGTGTTGATTTCAGTCATTTGTCTTCAAAACACTGTTTAACATTCTATTCTGTAGTATATCAACAATCAAATACAACAACAGCAACCAAAGTAAAAAACAAAGTACATACCTGAACATTCATTTCATAAATTATTTTGTCGCTTCTATAAAATTTGATTTTAATAAAGTCAATATATTCTGTGTCTAAAACAACTTTCATTATCGGATTAATGGGACTCGTAAGTAGCTCTAGTAAGATTTCCTTGTCGTCAACTGATGGTGTCCATCCAACTGTTTCCAAAGCATTATCAGCTTCTTCTTGATTAGACGAAGACCTGACTTCTTTAAAACGCAATTCACTTATTACCGCATCAATCGGACATTCTTCAGTAGCTATGAATGTAAATAAATAATGTGTTAGTAGAGATTTCAAATAAAATGACATTACTCGACATAAACAACCTATCTGAACGTATCTAGGTCTATTGCATTAAAGCATGACGAAAGGGACCATAGACTGCATTATTTTTTTGCTCGTTGAAAACTATGTCGAAATAGATGTTATTAAAAAACTCACCCAAACTGCTATTTTGAATCTTTACATAGTTTGTTATGAATTTTTGGTTCATTTTACTGACTCCAATCTTTAAGGGAATAATCAATCCAGTAATCGATAATCAAATGCACCGATCATTATTTGGTCATTTCACTTGACCCATAAATTAAGTTATTAAATGATGAATTTTTAAAACTACTAAAATCGAAGTTAAATTATGTTTGAAAAAATTAAAATAATGAATTTGAAGCTGGATTATATTCTCGTTTTTGATTTAAAAGTAATAAGATTAAAAGAGGAGTTTCAAACACACCTGATTGTTAAAGGTGTACACGACTTACCTCTTTTTAAGATAGTTCTATAATTTATTTCATGAAAATTCAGACTCCTGATGTATCGATCTGATAGTTATTTGATATTTTTCTTAGAAGTTTAATGGAATTTAGGATGCACTTTCAAAAATAAATGACAGAGAAATACATAAATAAACAAGACAACACAGGACAATACTCAATTTAACACACTTTCTAAAATACACCCTACATGGGGAACTTTTATCTATAAATTTTATTATAAATGGAAAATAGTTTATATATATTAAACGGAAGCGATAGTTTATATCTCAATTTTCAACTTTCATCAAGATACAAATTCTGACAATCACTGATTTCGATATTTCTGAAATCAGTGAAATGAACTTCTAAGTAAACTCATCATAGAAATCGGGATTAAAGTTTCATAGCGTTTTGTGTAAGAAAGACTCCTCGGTGACGCTTGAATCAAAAAGTGAAAAGGCCAATAAAGTACGAAGTATTAGAGGATTAAAAACTTCCGAAATTTTTCGCCAAGTACAGCCACGTTAATCTATTCCTGGGATAGAAAATCTTAGTATTTTGAAGAAATTTTTGTAACAGTTATTACTAATTTAAAATTATGTCATATCAAAGATACTTAATGTCAACACAGAAGTGCTGACTATTTGGCTGGTGATACCATTGGGGAGGAAACATCAACCTGCAGTGGCATCAACCCAGTGGTTGTAAAAAAAACTCACCATAAATACCAAGATTAAAATTGCATACGCCTAATGTGCGTTTCGTATACACAAGCCTCCTCAGTGATGCTCGAATCAAAAGAGTGTAAAAGGATAAATTAAAACATAATTATTTTCCCAGCAAAATATCAATACATAGATAAAGACGAAAGAAAGAACATCGGCTAACAAAAACAAAATAAGCATTTAGAGTATAAATAATTGAGCGTTCAACTGCAAATTATGTTAATAAATAAGTGTCATATTCAAAACAATGAAATATAAATCAAATCGATCACATAAAAAAGAAGGGATACATGTTTATAGATGATATCATCATAAATTTTGTCATAAAGTTTTATTCTCAACAAACATACATTGTCAATTTCCAGATGTAAATCAAAATTTGAGACAGACTTAACTGCATCTGTTGTATCCTTTATTTCAAGTTAGATGGGACAGACGCTTTGTCACCAAACTTTAAATTATTTAGTGAGAGGACATCATCTATATAGCGGAAAGTGAAGTTAAAGCATAGTGCCAGCTTTTTTTCATTCTTCCTAGAAGGCTTATGTATGACGTCAGCCTCGTATGAATAAAAGTACAAGTCGGCAAAAAGAGCTGCACAGTTGATTTCGATGGGAATGCCGATTGTTAGCTGAAATATACGTCCTCCAAACGTAATACATTTGTTGTCTATCACGAAATCAAGCATCTTGATAATACCTTTTTTTAGAGAATTTGTTGTTTTAATCACAGTGATTTGGTTTTTTTTTACATACTACGATTTATCCCCTCCCTAAGACAAGACACTTGTATCTACGTTGGATTTTCTTTCCTTTGAAACAAAGCAGGACCAACTCATTCAATTTGTCTTTTAGTTTGGAAAGGGAGATACTTGTGTAAAAAGTAAAATAACAAAAAAACCAAACTCCGAGGAAAATTCTAAACGGAAAGTCCCTAAGCAAATGGCAAAATCAAAAGCTCAAACACATCAAACGAAAGGATAACAACTGTCATATTCCTGACTTGGTACATGCATTTTCTTCTGTAGAAAATGGTGGAATAAACCTGGTTTTAAAGCTAGCTAAGCCTCTCACTTGTATGACAGTCACATAAAATTCCATTATATTGACAACGATAGAAAGTATAGAAAAGTCAAATTTTTTAATACTATTACAAGATGAACTAGTCTTAGATTGTATACACTCTAACAGATCGTTGCATTTTTTAGTATCTGCATCTCATTAACACCTACTCTATAATAGGTAGTTTCACAACAAATTTGAAGTCCGGCTTTGATTGCTGGATAAATTGATGTTGATAATTTAGAAAGAGGTTCCGTGCAGTACTTATTGAAAGACCCAGTCATATAAAGTAGTGTGTGAGGACACTTAAGCAATTTAGGTATCCAATACAGTGAATGAAGATCCAGTTCTTTATCTTTGGTTGAAATGGAACATATAACAAAACTATAATTATACAGGGCGTCCTCCTTGGTAAGTGTCGTGGGGGTACATGTTAAATTTCCAAGTGAATTGTCAATCATTTGTTAATTTATCAAGCTGTTTATATCATGTGATTTACACACAAAAAAAGATGTTGTTTGGGGCTTTAACTTCAGGGACAACAACATATATGTCATGTTAACCAACCCTTCAAAATTCACCCAATATACATAAGTATCTTACATTGTTTCAAAAAACAAAAATGCTGTACCTGGACCTCATTTTACGAAGTGATTTGAGCGAACTTTAAAACTCAAAACTATACAAATAACGTGAGGAATTTACCTTGTTGATAATGAATTTCAGATTTTCTGACTTTAAATATACCTGCAGTTGTAGAAGCGGGTCCTGTGGTGACCGACGGTTGAGTTGTTTGAATCAAAGGTGGACTTGTTCCTGGGGCTCCAGCTTGAGTACCTGTAGTTGGGGCTGACGCTGTAGAAGGTGTTCCAGACGTAAACGCCGGGGACGATGTAGGTGTTGTTGCTGGTTGTCCTGTGGTCACAGCTACAGAAAACATCACAAGCTTAGTACATTTATTTTAACACATATATAAACATTTTCAATTTCGTCTATAGATAAAGATGTCGATTTGTCCTCCACTAATGAAGCTAAAATACTACAGTCAAATAAAAAGGAACCAATACGATTTTTCTGCAATATCCAAACACAATATGACATGAAAGTTGTTTTGTTAGTAATATCAAATATCACAAATAAAGACAATAGATTGATTGGTATATTTTTATATAGTATGGATGCAAAGATACAATTCTTCATATTCTCTTGTCAAAACATATGAATGAATGTAATATAAAAATATAAAATCATATACATTATAACATATTGGTTATAATTTTAACGGGTTTAACGGAGCATTTTATTATGTTTAATTGTTAATTTGAATGTACAGTACAGCAAAAGTAGTTACCTTTAAGACAAGCCTCCACGATGACACTTTTAACAACCGGAGTGGCATTAGGAGTTGTGTCAGGTATTATCGTCAATGTTATCCTGTCAGCCAACAGAGGTTTGATAAATTCCAGTTCTACGATTCCATTTGGTTGTGGCTGTTGAAATAAATAGCCATATGAATGTATGAATGTGCCTATTATGGAGTACTATATTGCATTGTATATTGTTATTTAATTGGTATCTGTCTTTCCCTTAAATGTTTTAACCACTATATGCAGTGTTTATTATTGACATACGACTTCAATCTTAAGTTAACCTTTCATTACAAAAGATATAACTGTTTCTGGGATAATTGGAAAGTATTATGAATTTTCCCACTTGTTGACTTGTACTTATTCTTGCTTGACTTCATTCTCTTGTATAGTGTTAAAAAAACGAGAATTCGTTTCTATTCCATTTTTTTGCAGATCTGACGAGCCAAAGTATTACAATTGTCTTTCTGTTATTATGAATTTCTATTTTTGAATGTTTTACTTCTGATTGTAAACAACATATACAAGGAGACAACATCATCTAGAAGGTAACATTTTTCAGATCAATTGGATCAAATATCAAACCATTAATACGATGAAAATATAGTGCTAGTTATTTAGAAAGGCCAGACAAAAAAATCAAACACAAATGTAAATGTCCTTACGAAAATAATCCTAATGTCCTAAACAACGACACTTGAGAACAATGTAACGTAATTTGTCAACATTATTTGGTTGTACTAGAATATCATAACTGCTATTCGTGCTCCTCCAGGTTAATTAATTGGGAGTTGTATTCTTTTTCATTAATTTGACCATAAGATGATAATAATAAAATATCATACCTTAACAGTCTCCTCATAAACTACAACGTTGTCTTTATAAAGTTTGACAACAATACTGTCAACAAATTGTGTTTCAAGAGCAACATTCATTATCGGATTACTGTCAGTTGTTGATAACTCTAAAACAGGATTTTTGTCATCAGCTGACGGTTTCCATCCTGAAGGTTTCAAAGCGTTTTCAGCAACATCTGGATTCGATGAAGAAGTCACATTTTCAAAAGTTAGTGGGCCCTTTGTCGAATCATCCGGACAATTTTCCAAACCTATAAATTCAAATAGCATTAGTATAAATTGGAATACAAGAAATACATATGATGGATGGCTGCTGCTTACCATTAACATTGCCAACGTTCTTTCCCTGGCAACAAAAAGGGAGTGTTCATCTTGTAATCTATATCTAACTTCCTGCAAGATTAGAAGGGCTGTTCGTTCAAAAGTTTGACATGTTAGCAAACAAAATGTTTGACAGACCACTAGTGGTATTGGAATGTTGAGATCCTGAATATTTGTCCGATTGAGAGGATGAGTGATGTCAAGAGTTCCTCCAAACAATTCAAACCACGTTTTTAATTGATGGAAAAGTTACTACTTTAGTTATCCTTTCGGTCGATATTTGTATTCTACGATTTTATTTTAGTACAGTATCATGTACAAAGTCTACATTTCTATCCAATCAATCAATTGACCAGTTTTAAAAAGAAAACAACCTTTCAAAATTAGCCTAAGATAGCTTGCGTTGTTTCAATATCTAGAAATGATATATCTGAACATCATTTTATGAATTGAATATAAGGAACGTTAGAACACAAAACTATACAACTGACAAAAGAAGTCATGATAGGAAACGCAAACCCTGGACTATTGTATCAGCTGGGAAATATATACGCTATATGCAGGCGCTGCCAGAATGTTGCTATATAGAAATTGAAAGTTCCCAATTGGGAAGCTTCCTTTCTTTTGTCATTCAGTTTTTTTCTCAACATACACACTTTCCAGGTGTAAGTTCAGATTTGAGGCAAACTTAACTGTTTCTGTTGTATCCTTTATTTCAAGTCGATGGGATAGATTGATTGATTGATTGGGGTTTTGAATAAAGGTAATAGTAGTCTACCGCTGTTCAATAGTTATAAATCCATTTAACTGAAACAAATCCGGGTCACAAACCAAAACTGAGGAAAACACATCAACTATAAGAAGAAAAAAACCGGAACAACAGAAACACTGAACTGCTACAAAAACAAACGCCAACATACATAGAAACGGACCTTCGGTAGGAAAACTGACAATCCTAGTCAATTAAGATTGGAATCGAGTGAACCTGTCAGTGCGTGATTCTAACTCACAACCTCAGTGTTCAGTGGTTAGTGAAACAGTAGTTCGACTACTTAGACCACTCGGCCACCGATTGTTAGTTGAAATACACGTCCTCCAAACGTAACAAATCTGTTGTCAATCAAGAAATCAAGCATCTTTATAATACCTTTTTAGAGAATTTCTTATTTAAATCAGAGTGATTGTTTTTACAAAGTACGATTTGTCCCTCCCTAAGATAAGACACTTGTATCTACGTTGGCCTTTCTTTCTTATAAAACAAAGCAGGACCATCTCTTCCAATTTCCTTCGATTTGGAATGGGAGATACTTGTGTTAAGTATAAAAAAAAATCAAATACTTTAATACTATTGCAAGACGAACTAGTCTTAGATTGTGTGTACGCTTACAGATCTTTGGATTTTTAAGTATCCGCATCTGATTCACACCTACTCTAGAAAAGGTAGTTTCACAATAAATTTGAACCCGGCTTTGATTGCTAAATAAATTGATGTTGATAATTTAGAAAGAGGTTTCGTGGAGTACTTGGAAGACTTAATCAATGTAACGTTGTTTGTAAGGACACTTCAGCAATTAAATTAACCAATACAGTGACGGAAGACCTAGTTCTTTATCTTTGGTTGAAATTGAAGAGGAACATATAACTAACCTTTGAGTATACAGAGTGTCCTCCTTGGTAAGTGTCGTGGGGGTATATGTTGAGTTTCCAAGTGAATTGTCAATCATTTGTTCATTTATCAAGCTGTTTATGTAATGTGATTTACACAAAAAAAAAAGATGTGGTTTGGGGCTTTAACTGCGGGGACAACAACATATTTGTCGTCTTAAGCAACCTTTTAAAACTCTCCCAATATATCTTACGTTGTTTCAAAAAACGAAAATGCTGTACATGGACATAATTTTACGAAGTGATTATAGCAAACTGTAAAACTCAAAACTATCAAATAACGTGAGGAATTTGTTTTGTTGATAATGAATTTCAGATTTTCTGACTTTAAATATACCTGCAGTTGTAGAAGCGGGTCCTGTGGTGACCGACGGTTGAGTTGTTTGAATCAAAGGTGGACTTGTTCCTGGGGCTCCAGCTTGAGTACCTGTAGTTGGGGCTGACGCTGTAGAAGGTGTTCCAGAGGTAAACACCGGAGACGATGTAGGTGTTGTGGCTGGTTGTCCTGTGGTCACACCTACAGAAAACATCACAGGCTTAGTACATTTATTTTAACACATATATAACTAAAAACATTTTCAATTTCTTCTATAGATAAAGATGTCGATTTGTCCTCCAGTAATGAAGCTAAAATTTTACAGTCAAGTAAAAGGGAACATATGCGATTTTCAGCAAATGTCCAAATTCAAGATGACATGAAGGTTGTTTTGTTAGTAACATACATTGAAATAACAGATAATCAAGTTCGTGCGACTGAGCTCTTTTTTAATGAAGCTTCCATAATGAACGCTCAAACCTCAACATTTTCAATCCATATTTTCAAATAATCACAAATTAATACAATAGATTAATTTTAATATATTAAAGATTCAAAGATAAAATTCGTCATATTCTTTTATCAATACACATGAATGAATATAAGATTATATGCATTTTAACATATTGGTTATAATTCAGGTTTTACGGAGCAGTTTATCAAATTTGATTGTTAATTTGAATGTACTGTACAACAAAAGTAGTTACCTTTAATACAACCCTCCACGACGACACTTTTTACAACTGGAGTGGCATTAGGAGTTGTGTCAGGTATTATCGTCAATGTTATGCTGTCAGCCAACAGAGGTTTGATAAATTCCAGTTCTACGATTCCATTTGGTTGTGCCTGTTGAAATACATAGCCACATGAGTATGACTGTGCCTATTATGGAGTACTATATATAATTGTATAGTGTCATTTAATTGGTATATCTCTCTATAATGGTGTAACCAATAAATACAGTGTTTATTATTGACAGACGACTATAGTCTTAATGTAACATTTTATTACAAAAAGTATAATTGTATCTGGGATAATTGGAAAGTTTTATGAATTTTCTCACTTGTTGACCTTGTACTTATTCTTGCTTGACTTCATTCTCTTGAAGCATTGTTATAAAAACCCAGAATTCGTTCTTATACCATTTTAACCCTTTGCTTGATCTGACGAACCAAAGTATTACAATTGTCTTTCTTTTGATACGAAATTCTATTTTTGAAATGATTTACTTTTGATTGTTAACAACGTATGAGCAAAGTATACAAGGAAACAGCATCATTTAGAAGGTAACATTTTTCAGATAAATTGGATCAAATATTAAACCATTAATACGATGAAAATATAGCACTAGTTATTAAGAAAGGCCAGACAAAAAAAATCAAACACTAATGTATATGTCTTTACGAAAAGAATTCTAATCTCCTAAACAACGACACTTGAGTACAATGTAACGTAATTTGTCAACATTATTTGGTTGTACTAGAATATCAGAACTGCTTTTCCTGCTCTTTCAAGTTAATTAATTGGAGTTGTCTTCTTTTTCATTTATGTTATCATAAGAAGATAATAATAAAAAATCATACCTTAACAGTCTCCTCATAAACTACAACGTTGTCTTTATTAACTTTGACAACAATACTGTCAACAAATTGTGTTTCAAGAGCAACATTCATTATCGGATTACTGTCACTTGTTGATAACTCCAAAACCGGATTTTTGTCATCAGCTGACGGTTTCCATCCTGAAGGTTTCAAAGCGTTTTCAGCACCATCTTTATTCGATGAAGAATCTACCTTTTCTAAATTCAATAGGCCCTTTGGCGCATCTTCCGGACATTTTTCCAAACCTATAAATTCAAAAAGTATTAGTATAAATTGGATTACAATTACAAGGAATAAATATGACGGATGACTGTTGGTTGCCTTTATAATGGACAACGTCATGGCAACAAAAGAGTAATAATCATCTTGTAATCTTTATCTAACATCCTATTAGATTAGAAGGGTTGTCCGTTAAAAAGGTTGAACTCTTACGATGCAAACAAAATGTTTGTTAGACCACTAGTGGTATTGGAATGTTCAGATCCTAAATATTTGTCCGATTGAGAGGAGGAGTGATGTCAAGAGTTTCCCCAAATAATTCAAATCACGTATTAAATTGATGGAAATATTACTACTTTAGTTATCCTTTCGGTCGATATTTGTTTTCTACGATTTTCTTTTAGTATAGTATCTTGTAAAAAAGTCTACATTTCCATCCAATCAATCAATTGACTAGTTTTTTTAAAAAGAAAACAACCTTTCAAAATTAGCCTTAGATAACTTACGTTGTTTCAATATCTAGAAATGCAATATCTGAACATCATTTTATGAATTAAATATAAGGAACGTTAGAACACAAAACTATACAAATGACGAAAGAAATCCTGATAGGAAACGCAAGCCCTGGAATATTGTATCAACTGGATGATATATACTCCATACGCAGGAGCTTCAAGAATGTAGCCTCATAGAAATGGAAAGTTTACAATTGGGAAGCTGAAATCATCTATTTTGTCATAAAGTTTTGTTCTCAACAAACCCACATTGTCAATTTCCAGATGCAATTCAAGATTTGAGGCAGACTTAACTGTATCTGATGTATCATATATTGCAGGTTCCATGGGACAGATGGTTTGAACATAGTCACCAAACTTTGAATTATTTTGTGAGAGGACATCATCTATATAGCGGAAAGTTAAGTTAAAGGATAATGGCAGCTTCCTTTCATTCTTCCTAGAAAGCTCATGTCTAAAGTCAGCCTCGTAAGAATAAAAATACAAATTAGCAAAAAAAGTCCGCACAGTTGATTCCCATGAGAATGCCGATTGTTAGTTGAAATATACGTCCTCCAAACGTAACAAATATGTTGTCAATCAAGAAATCAAGCATCTTGACAATAATTTTCTAATAAAATTTCTTGTTTGAATCAGAGTGATAGATTTTTAAAAAGTACGATTTATACCTCCCCAAGACAAGACGCTTATATCTCCGTTGGCCTTTCTTTCTTTTGAAACGAAGCAGGACCAACTCATTCAATTTGTCTTTTAGTTTGGAATCGGAGATACATGTGTAAAGTATATAACAATAAAATACTTTAATACTATTGCAAGACGAATTAGTTTTGAAGCCCAGCTTTGATTGCTGAATAAATTGATGTTGGTATTTAGAAAGAGGTTTCGTGGAGTACTTGTTGAAAGACCAAGTCAAATAAAGTTGTTTGTGAAGACACTTAAGCAATTTAGGTATTCAATACAGTGAAGGAAGATCCAGTCCTTTATCTTTGGTTGAAATCGAAATGGAACATTCAACAAACTTATAATTATACAAGATGTCCTCCTTGGTAAGTGTCGTGGGGGTAAATGTTGAGTTTCCAAGTCAATTGTCAAACACTTGTTCATTTATCAAGCTGTTTATGTAATGTTATTTACACAAAAAAAACCGATGTTGTTTGGGGCTTTAACTGAGTGGACAACAGCATATTTGTCATGTTAAACAACCTTTCAAAATTCATCAAATATATCTTACGTTTTTTTTTAAAAACGAAAATGCTGTACCTGGACATAATTTTACGAAGTGATTATAGCGAACTGTAAAACTCAAAATTATACAAATAACGTGAGGAATTTGTAATGTTGATAATGAATTTCAGATTTTCTGACTTTAAATATACCTGCAGTTGTAGAAGCGGGTCCTGTGGTGACCGACGGTTGAGTTGTTTGAATTAAAGGTGGACTTGTTCCTGGGGCTCCAGCTTGAGTACCTGTAGTTGGGGCGGACGCTGTAGAAGGTGTTCCAGAGGTAAACACCGGAGACGATGTAGGTGTTGTGGCTGGTTGTCCTGTGGTCACACCTACAGAAAACATCATAGGCTTAGTACATTTATTTTAACACCTATATAACTAAAACATTTTCAATTTCTTCTATAGATAAAGATGTCGATTTGTCCTCCAGTAATGAAGCTAAAATTTAGAGTCAAGTAAAAGGGAACATATGCGATTTTCAGCAAATGTCCAAATTCAAGATGACATGAAGGTTGTTTTGTTAGTAACATACATTGAAATAACAGATAATCAAGTTCGTGCGACTGAGCTCTTTTTAATGAAGCTTCCATAATGAACGCTCAAACCTCAACATTTTCAATCCATATTTTCAAATAATCACAAATTAATACAATAGATTAATTGGTACATTTTAATATATTAAAGATTCAAAGATAAAATTCGTCATATTCTTTTATCAATACACATGAATGAATATAAGATTATATGCATTTTAACATATTGGTTATAATTCTATCAGGTTTTACGGAGCAGTTTATCAAATTTGATTGTTAATTTGAATGTACTGTACAACAAAAGTAGTTACCTTTAATACAAGCCTCCACGACGACACTTTTAACAACTGGAGTGGCATTAGGAGTTGTGTCAGGTATTATCGTCAATGTTATGCTGTCAGCCAACAGAGGTTTGATAAATTCCAGTTCTACGATTCCATTTGGTTGTGGCTGTTGAAATAAATAGCCATATGAATGTATGAATGTGCCTATTATGGAGTACTATATTGCATTGTATAGTGTTATTTAATTGGTATCTTTCTTTCTTAAATGGTTTAACCAATATATACAGTGTTTATTATTGACATACGACTTCAGTCTTAATGTAACCTTTCATTACAAAAGTATAACTGTATCTGGGATAATTGGAAAGTTTTATGAATTTTCCCACTTGTTGACCTTGTACTTATTCTTGCTTGACTTCATTCTCTTGAAGCATTGTTATAAAACCCAGAATTCGTTCTTATACCATTTTAACCCTTTGCAGATCTGACGAGCCAAAGTATTACAATTGTCTTTCTTTTGATACGAAATTCTATTTTGAATGATTTACTTTTGATTGTTAACAACAACAAAGTATACAAGGAGACAACATCATCTAGAAGGTAACATTTTCAGATCAATTGGATCAAATATTAAACCATTAATACGATGAAAATATAGTGCTAGTTATTTAGAAAGGCCAGACAAAAAATCAAACACAAATGTAAATGTCCTTACGAAAATAATCCTAATGTCCTAAACAACGACACTTGAGTACAATGTAACGTAATTTGTCAACATTATTTGGTTGTACTAGAATATCATAACTGCTATTCGTGCTCCTTCAAGTTAATTAATTGGGAGTTGTATTCTTTTCATTAATTTGATCATAAGATGATAATAATAAAATATCATACCTTAACAGTCTCCTCATAAACTACAACGTTGTCTTTATTAAGTTTGACAACAATACTGTCAACAAATTGTGTTTCAAGAGCAACATTCATTATCGGATTAGTGTCAGTTGTTGATAACTCTAAAACAGGATTTTGTCATCAGCTGACGGTTTCCATCCTGAAGGTTTCAAAGCGTTTTCAGCACCATCTTTATTCGATGAAGAATCTACATTTTCTAAAGTTAATGGGCCCTTTGTCGAATCATCCGGACAATTTTCCAAACCTATAAATTCAAATAGCATTAGTATAAATTGGATTACAATACAAGGAATACATATGATGGATGACTGTTGGTTGCCATTAACATTGCCAACGTTCTTTCATGGCAACAAAAGAGTAGTAATCATCTTGTAATCTTTATCTAACTTCCTATTAGATTAGAAGGGCTGTTCGTTCAAAAGTTTGACATGTTATGCAAACAAAATGTTTGACAGACCACTAGTGGTATTGGAATGTTGAGATCCTGAATATTTGTCCGATTGAGAGGATGAGTGATGTCAAGAGTTCCCCAAACAATTCAAATCACGTTTTAAATTGATGGAAAAGTTACTACTTTAGTTATCCTTTCGGTCGATATTTGTATTCTACGATTTTATTTTAGTACAGTATCATGTACAAAGTCTACATTTCTATCCAATCAATCAATTGACTAGTTTTTTAAAAGAAAACAACCTTTCAAAATTAGCCTAAGATAACTTGCGTTGTTTCAATATCTAGAAATGATATATCTGAACATCATTTTATGAATTGAATATAAGGAACGTTAGAACACAAAACTATACAACTGACAAAAGAAGTCATGATAGGAAACGCAAACCCTGGACTATTGTATCAGCTGGGAAATATATACGCTATATGCAGGCGCTGCCAGAATGTTGCTATATAGAAATTGAAAGTTCCCAATCGGGAAGCTTCCTTTCTTTTGTCATTCAGTTTTTTCTCAACATACACACTTTCCAGGTGTAAGTTCAGATTTGAGGCAAACTTAACTGTTTCTGTTGTATCCTTTATTTCAAGTCGATGGGATAGATTGATTGATTGATTGGGGTTTTGAATAAAGGTAATAGTAGTCTACCGCTGTTCAATAGTTATAAATCCATTTAACTGAAACAAATCCGGGTCACAAACCAAAACTGAGGAAAACACATCAACTATAAGAAGAAAAAAAACCGGAACAACAGAAACACTGAACTGCTACAAAAACAAACGCCAACATACATAGAAACGGACCTTCGGTAGGAAAACTGACAATCCTAGTCAATTAAGATTGGAATCGAGTGAACCTGTCAGTGCGTGATTCTAACTCACAACCTCAGTGTTCAGTGGTTAGTGAAACAGTAGTTCGACTACTTAGACCACTCGGCCACCGATTGTTAGTTGAAATACACGTCCTCCAAACGTAACAAATCTGTTGTCAATCAAGAAATCAAGCATCTTTATAATACCTTTTTAGAGAATTTCTTATTTAAATCAGAGTGATTGTTTTTACAAAGTACGATTTGTCCCTCCCTAAGATAAGACACTTGTATCTACGTTGTCCTTTCTTTCTTATGAAACAAAGCAGGACCATCTCTTCCAATTTTCTACGATTTCGAATGGGAGATACTTGTGTTAAGTATAAAAAAAATCAAATACTTTAATACTATTGCAAGACGAACTAGTCTTAGATTGTGTGTACGCTTACAGATCTTTGGATTTTTAAGTATCCGCATCTGATTCACACCTACTCTAGAAAAGGTAGTTTCACAATAAATTTGAATGCGGCTTTGATTGCTAAATAAATTGATGTTGATAATTTAGGAAAAGGTTTCGTGGAGTACTTGGAAGACTTAATCAATGTAACGTTGTTTGTAAGGACACTTCAGCAATTAAATTAACCAATACAGTGACGGAAGACCTAATTCGTTATCTTTGGTTGAAATTGAAGAGGAACATATAACTAACCTTTGAGTATACAGAGTGTCCTCCTTGGTAAGTGTCGTGGGGGTATATTTTGAGTGTCCAAATGACTTGTCAATCATTTGTTCATTTATCAAGCTGTTTATATAATGTGATTTACACAAAAAAAAGATGTGGTTTGGGGCTTTAACTGCGCGGACAACAACATATTTGTCGTCTTAAGCAACCTTTTAAAACTCTCCCAATATATCTTACGTTGTTTCAAAAAACGAAAATGCTGTACCTGGACATAATTTTACGAAGTGATTATAGCGAACTGTAAAACTCAAAACTATACAAATAACGTGAGGAATTTGTTTTGTTGATAATGAATTTCAGATTTTCTGACTTTAAATATACCTGCAGTTGTAGAAGCGGGTCCTGTGGTGACCGACGGTTGAGTTGTTTGAATCAAAGGTGGACTTGTTCCTGGGGCTCCAGCTTGAGTACCTGTAGTTGGGGCTGACGCTGTAGAAGGTGTTCCAGAGGTAAACACCGGAGACGATGTAGGTGTTGTGGCTGGTTGTCCTGTGGTCACACCTACAGAAAACATCACAGGCTTAGTACATTTATTTTAACACATATATAACTAAAAACATTTTCAATTTCTTCTATAGATAAAGATGTCGATTTGTCCTCCAGTAATGAAGCTAAAATTTTACAGTCAAGTAAAAGGAAACATATGCGATTTTCAGCAAATGTCCAAATTCAAGATGACATGAAGGTTGTTTTGTTAGTAACATACATTGAAATAACAGATAATCAAGTTCGTGCGACTGAGCTCTTTTTTTAATGAAGCTTCCATAATGAACGCTCAAACCTCAACATTTTCAATCCATATTTTCAAATAATCACAAATTAATACAATAGATTAATTGGTACATTTTAATATATTAAAGATTCAAAGATAAAATTCGTCATATTCTTTTATCAATACACATGAATGAATATAAGATTATATGCATTTTAACATATTGGTTATAATTCAGGTTTTACGGAGCAGTTTATCAAATTTGATTGTTAATTTGAATGTACTGTACAACAAAAGTAGTTACCTTTAATACAACCCTCCACGACGACACTTTTTACAACTGGAGTGGCATTAGGAGTTGTGTCAGGTATTATCGTCAATGTTATGCTGTCTGCCAACAGAGGTTTGATAAATTCCAGTTCTACGATTCCATTTGGTTGTGCCTGTTGAAATACATAGCCACATGAATGTATGAATGTGCCTATTATGGAGTACTATATTGAATTGTATAGTGTCATTTAATTGGTATCTTTCTCTTAAATGGTTTAACCAATAAATACAGTGTTTATCATTCACAGACGACTATAGTCTTAATGTAACGTTTTATTACAAAAAGTATAATTGTATCTGGGATAATTGGAAAGTTTTATGAATTTTCTCACTTGTTGACCTTGTACTTATTCTTGCTTGACTTCATTCTCTTGAAGCATTGTTATAAAAACCCAGAATTCGTTCTTATACCATTTTAACCCTTTGCCTGATCTGACGAACCAAAGTATTACAATTGTCTTTCTTTTGATACGAAATTCTATTTTTGAAATGATTTACTTTTGATTGTTAACAACGTATGAGCAAAGTATACAAGGAAACAGCATCATTTAGAAGGTAACATTTTTCAGATAAATTGGATCAAATATTAAACCATTAATACGATGAAAATATAGCACTAGTTATTAAGAAAGGCCAGACAAAAAAATCAAACACTAATGTATATGTCTTTACGAAAAGAATTCCAATCTCCTAAACAACGACACTTGAGTACAATGTAACGTAATTTGTCAACATTATTTGGTTGTACTAGAATATCAGAACTGCTTTTCGTGCTCTTTCAAGTTAATTAATTGGAGTTGTCTTCTTTTTCATTTATGTTATCATAAGAAGATAATAATAAAAACTCATACCTTAACAGTCTCCTCATAAACTACAACGTTGTCTTTATTAACTTTGACAACAATACTGTCAACAAATTGTGTTTCAAGAGCAACATTCATTATCGGATTAGTGTCACTTGTTGATAACTCCAAAACCGGATTTTTGTCATCAGCTGACGGTTTCCATCCTGAAGGTTTCAAAGCGTTTTCAGCACCATCTTTATTCGATGAAGAATCTACCTTTTCTAAATTCAATAGGCCCTTTGGCGCATCTTCCGGACATTTTCCAAACCTATAAATTCAAAAGTATTAGTATAAATTGGATTACAATTACAAGGAATAAATATGACGGATGACTGTTGGTTGCCTTTATAATGGACAACGTCATGGCAACAAAAGAGTAATAATCATCTTGTAATCTTTATCTAACATCCTATTAGATTAGAAGGGTTGTCCGTTAAAAAGGTTGAACTCTTACGATGCAAACAAAATGTTTGTTAGACCACTAGTGGTATTGGAATGTTCAGATCCTAAATATTTGTCCGATTGAGAGGAGGAGTGATGTCAAGAGTTTCCCCAAATAATTCAAATCACGTATTAAATTGATGGAAATATTACTACTTTAGTTATCCTTTCGGTCGATATTTGTTTTCTACGATTTTCTTTTAGTATAGTATCTTGTAAAAAAGTCTACATTTCCATCCAATCAATCAATTGACTAGTTTTTTTTAAAAAGAAAACAACCTTTCAAAATTAGCCTTAGATAACTTACGTTGTTTCAATATCTAGAAATGCAATATCTGAACATCATTTTATGAATTAAATATAAGGAACGTTAGAACACAAAACTATACAAATGACGAAAGAAATCGTGATAGGAAACGCAAGCCCTGGAATATTGTATCAACTGGATGATATATACTCCATACGCAGGCGCTTCAAGAATGTTGCCTCATAGAAATGGAAAGTTTACAATTGGGAAGCTGAAATCATCTATTTTGTCATAAAGTTTTGTTCTCAACAAACCCACATTGTCAATTTCCAGATGCAAATCAAGATTTGAGGCAGACTTAACTGTATCTGATGTATCATATATTGCAGGTTCCATGGGATAGATGGTTTGAACATAGTCACCAAACTTTGAATTATTTTGTGAGAGGACATCATCTATATAGCGGAAAGTTAAGTTAAAGGATAATGGCAGCTTCCTTTCATTCTTCCTAGAAAGCTCATGTCTGAAGTCAGCCTTGTAAGAATAAAAATACTAATTAGCAAAAAAGGCCGCACAGTTGATTCCCATGAGAATGCCGATTCTTAGTTAAAATATACGTCCTCCAAACGTAACAAATTTGTTGTCAATCAAGAAATCAAGCATCTTGATAATAATTTTCTAATAGAATTTCTTGTTTGAATCAGAGTGATAGATTTTTAAAAAGTACGATTTATACCTCCCCAAGACAAGACGCTTATATCTCCGTTGGCCTTTCTTTCTTTTGAAACGAAGCAGGACCAACTCATTCAATTTGTCTTTTAGTTTGGAATCGGAGATACATGTGTAAAGTATATAACAATAAAATTCTTTAGAGTCTATAAGAATCTACCAACCAGTAAACTTAATAGGTATTGGATCATCAAAATTGACAATACTACACAAACAGGGAAAATTATATGAGTCTAAAAGATTGTGTAACAATACCGATAAATAGATGGAAAACAAAACACTAAAAAGTGTTGAATATCATCGCACAAAGATGGAAAAACTGAACAGATGATATAAGTTATACAATAATTGCAAATATTTCGGCTCAACAAATGGCCTTCCTCAGTGTTAAAAGTTTTAACAATACTGATATATAATGTATAAGGTGTAAACATAGATCAGTAATAATACAGGTGAGTTTTGGTCGATTGATTTTAATCCAAAATCCCGAACATCATAATATAAACATTAGACTGTCAATTTAATTATTTCTTTCTATTGATTCCATCTGGATGGAGGACACCCAGTGTTTTTATCCAAAACTTCTCCCGATTCTCTCTTTGCCTATTTTGCCATGTACAGTCCTGTTCGATCACAAGGATCTTCATGTGATCAAAATCTTTCAGATTGTGATCTGGTAACCTGAAGTGTTGGCTGACAGAAATATACGGTTTTTTTGTGAGGTCACTCCTGTGGCCATTAAGGCGTTTGTGAAATGGCTGCATAGATTCACCAACATATTGGAGACCACATATAGGACACTCAAGAACATAAATCACGTTTGAGCTTTTGCAGTTGACATTGCAGAAGATATTGTATGTCTTTTCTGTGGTCTTACTGTGAAATGTTGTTGAATGCTGCAATTGGTTGCAACATTTGCAGCGCTTATCCCCACAAGGCTGGCAATTACCTACAGTATGGTTAGGTTTGGAAAGGTCAGCATGGACAAGTATATTTCTCAGGCTGTTAGGTTGTTTGAAGGCAATCATGGGAGGCTCAGGAAAGATTTTGGATAACTTAGAAATTAAAATACTTTAACCCTTTCCCTTTCACACCGGTACAGCTTACCGGTGAAGCAAATTTTAAGATATTTTTTGGGCATGTAGTCTTGTTCCATCGTCATTTGCTGACGTACAGATATGGGTAAGGGCTCAAATTAATCCTCAGAATACCAGCAATATGATTGAATGTGCACCAAACTTCTATCATTATCAGTTTATAGTCAATTCGCCTCTTACTGACATGTATTTTTTCTGTGAAAAACATTTTTTTTCTTTGAATTTTAAAGAATATTTTCAAAAAGAAGTGCATAGAAAACTGTCCTTTTGGGGGGAATTATGACTTTTTTCAATAACTGTGCAGTGAGTTTTTGAAGAATGGTATTAAAATAATAGTTCTAACTTGTACACTAGTTAAAAATGTAATTTTTAGTGTACCAGCGCAGTCACAAACTTGACATGCGCTAAAAATCCGTAGTCATTTCTTAAAGATTTTATCGTAAAAGAGACAAAAACCACTGAAATGTCCTGAAATTTTTTAGCAAAGTTGACATAGATGTAACAAAACATGGTTTCTTAAGTGTTTGGGTATGATAAAGTTGAAAACACTTTTGTTTAAATGAAGGAAAATGTATATGTCAATGGAAACAAGACAGACTAAGAACTGGATTCCTGCTATATTTGCGCAAAAATCATGCATTTGACCATTTGGCATCAAAAATATATCATCTGAACACATTTGCTTCATCGGGTTCGGTCCAGGGTGCGCCACATCAAGTTATCATTAGTAATTAAATGAATTTTCCCTTAGAAAAAACAAAATTTAGGTTACTGCTTGACTGAAAACGATTTAGACAAAAAACTAGTGTCCTAGTTTGAAATTGGACGAAACGAGCGTCTGAAATCAGTTATTTTGAATGTTACGGACATCGAGATTTCAAGGCATATAGCACGTATTTCCTCTTTTAATACCAATATGATAACTTGTATGTCTTTAACAGACTTGGGGGATTGTGTTTCCACCAAAACCTTACCCTATAAGGGCAACAATATGTCTCTACACGACTTTTGTCCCAAGGATTTCGTATTTTCCACATTTTCTCCAAAAGTCACGTGACTTTTCAAAACATCCCACGTGACCAAAAAAGGACGAACTATCTTTAAATGCAATTTTCTGAAATATTTGACCAATTATCTTTCATATGAGCCCAACGTGACATGTGCATGATCATTGGTGCGAATGCAGTATTCAATTAAACTTTGATAATGTCTCTTCGATAAGTAAAGGTCTAAAATGCCTGAAAGGGAAAGGGTTAATACTATTGCAAGACGAACTAGTTTTGAAGCCCAGCTTTGATTGCTGAATAAATTGATGTTGGTATTTAGAAAGAGATTTCGTGGAGTACTTGTTGAAAGACCCAGTCAAATAAAGTTGTTTCTGAAGACACTTAAGCAATTTAGGTATTCAATACAGTGAAGGAAGATCCAGTCCTTTATCTTTGGTTGAAATCGAAATGGAACATTCAACAAACTTATAATTATACAAGATGTCCTCCTTGGTAAGTGTCGTGGGGGTAAATGTTGAGTTTCCAAGTCAATTGTCAACCACTTGTTCATTTATCAAGCTGTTTATGTAATGTTATTTACACACAAAAAAACGATGTTGTTTGGGGCTTTAACTGAATGGACAACAACATATTTGTCATGTTAAACAACCTTTCAAAATTCATCAAATATATCTTACGTTTTTTTTTAAAAACGAAAATGCTGTACCTGCACGTAATTTTACGGAGTGATTATAGTGAACTTTAAAACTCAAAATATATATAAATAACTTGAGGAATTTTCCTTGTTGATAATGAATTTCAGATTTTCTGACTTTAAATATACCTGCAGTTGTAGAAGCGGGTCCTGTGGTGACCGACGGTTGAGTTGTTTGAATCAAAGGTGGACTTGTTCCTGGGGCTCCAGCTTGAGTACCTGTAGTTGGGGCTGACGCTGTAGAAGGTGTTCCAGAGGTAAACACCGGAGACGATGTAGGTGTTGTGGCTGGTTGTCCTGTGGTCACAGCTACAGAAAACATCACAAGCTTAGTACTTTTATTTTAACACATATATAACTAAAATTATTTTCAATTTCGTCTATAGATAAAGATGTCGATTTCTCCTCCACTAATGAAGCTAAAATACTACAGTCAAATAAAAAGGAACCTATAGGATTTTTCTGCAATGTCCAAATTCAATATGACATGAAAGTTGTTTTGTTAGTAATATCAAATATCACAAATAAAGACAATAGATTGATTGGTATATTTTTATATATTAAGGATGCAAAGATACAATTCTTCATATTGTTTTGTCAAAACATATGAATGAATGTAATATTGCAATTATAAAATCATATACATTATAACATATTGGTTATAATTTTAACGGGTTTAACGGAGCATTTTATTATGTTTAATAGTTAATTTGAATGTACAGTACAAGAAAAGTAGTTACCTTT
>JAASAO010001709.1:0-53198 GCA_017311375.1 Mytilus coruscus
GATGCTCATGCATTAACTGTCAAAACTGTAGTGAAAGCGTTAGGATATGCAGTGAAATTGAAATTGAAGAAAGTGTTGCATCATCTGACTCTGATAGTGAAGATGAACAAGTTACCTTCCAAAATGATTATCTTTAGTAATCATACTCTGAAGCATCATTCTCTCTATATACTACTTACAAGATGAGCTTGTCCATAAATACCTTGTTTTAAAGCTTGACTGTGACCCTTGTTATTTTCTTGTATATATGCTGGTAAATATATATTTGAAGTTATGAAATAATTTTTTTCTGATTGATTTTACAAAAGTTCAGCTAGATGCTGACCCTTGTTCTAAAGCTTACCTATGACCCTTATTGTTATCTTTTGTAAATATATTTGTAGTTATGAATAAGTTTTTAAAGATGGATTTCTCAAGTTAAGCTTGACTGTGACCCTTGTTATCTTGTGTAAATATATTTGAAGTTATGAATAAGTTTTTAAAGAAGGATTTCTCCAAGTTTAGCTTGACTGTGGCCCTTCTTGTTATCTTGTGTAAATATATTTGAAGTAATGAATAAGTTTTTAAAGATGGATTTCCCAAGTTAAGCTTGACTGTGACCCTTGTTATAATGTGTAAATATATTTGAAGTTATGAATAAGTTTTTAAAGAAGGATTTCTCAAGTTTAGCTTGACTGTGGCCCTTGTTGTTATCTTGTGTAAATATATTTGAAGTTATGAATAAGTTTTTAAAGATGGTTTCTCCAAGTTAAGTTTGACTGTGACCCTTTTGTTACTTGTGTACATATATTTGAAGTTATGAATAAGTTTTAAATGAAGATTTACCCAAGTTTAGCTTGACTGTGACCCTTGTTGTTTTATTTTTGTGTGCTTCCATATTTATATAACTGTATAACTGTTTATATGGTGTTAATGAAATACCTTTATAAGCTTAGATTTTCCTTTTAATAAATAAATTTGTCACTTTCCTGTGTATAATTTTTTGCTGATTGTTTCGTTAGTGTGCAAAATTGTAATAAACCAATTTCATGTAAGGACTGGACTCAACTAAACAAAAGCTGGTTTATTATTTTCTGTTTGAATGAAAGAAATGAATTCCATTTTGTTATCTCAATTTTAAAATTCCTTGATACATGTACCATTTTGATAATCCAAGAACATGAAGAATAAGGCATTCTAGAATGTAGTCAGTGGACCATTAAAAGGACACCAAAAGGCAAATACAACTACATTTGTTTGTAAACATACCAAACTGAAATGTAAGAACAAAAGGCACTCATCATAAAATTGATTAATTTCAAGCTCTTCAATAAAATTAAATTGAGAATGTAAATGAGGAATGTGTCAAAGAGACATCAACGCCACCAAAGAGCATATTATTATTAAAACAGCCCTAGGCCACCAATTGGTCTTCAACACAGCGAGAAAATGCCACACCCAGGGCAGCCTTCAGCATGTTCAGCTGACCCCTTCAAGCTTATTAAATTCAAATTGTAAAGATCCAAGAATAAGCATCATGAGATTCCTGAGATATATGATAAAGAGCTTTGCCATGATTGCATGATCACCCATCGCATTCTCAACAAATAAAGATCCATATAAACTACCCAATGTCATATCTGAAATCTATAAAAAAAACTATAGGTAGCTTATTTCAATAGATATAAACCACCGCACAAAACTTTCATGAAAATTGCTTAAAGTGTTTTTGAGTTTTGTCCGACATGTTGACAACGGACGAACTGACTGACAAACGGAGGGACAACAGTAAAGCATTATATGTCCCGTAAATGGGCGTATAAAATAAGGAGACGTGGTTTGATTGCCTATGAGACATTGACTGTCCGGCAGTTTTCACATGAAAAAGATAAAAGCAATTTTAGGCCACCCTATTGAAAAATTGATAGTTTAATTATACAAAAAATAAATAGGACAGACATACAACTGTACCAACAACAACCATGACAACCACTAAATTGCAGGCTCGTGACTTGGGTCATGCACATAAAGAAATTGTTCGGGCAACATGTTTGTGAGTGCTTAACTGTAAAAAAAAATAAATCAGTTGCAAGTTGCATTCTAAAATGTTCTTCATTCTCAAATAATTTAGTCAGTATAAAATAACTAATACTTATCATTCATTTAACAGAGGGTGCCTTTAAATGGCAAAGTCAACAACAATCAACAAGAATATTTCTGTCATTGCTGACAACTCTAGATCTGAATAAAAAGTAGGAGATAGTTACATTTTTCTTAATAAATATTACCGAATAACTTATTTAAATCTACATACACAAATGTATGTAACCACTGCTGAAATTTTTTTTTTTAATTAAGAAAAAAACATCTCTTCAATAATTGCAAAATTTGTCACTACCTTACCCTTTAATAGTCATGATTATTTTGCCTTTTCCTTTATGTTTAGAAACTGTTTTGCGTTTTGTAATGCTTTTTATACATTTGATAAATTTAATTTGATTTTTATAAAAAGAAATGGTGAAACATTAAAAAATAATAGTAACCTTTTTCATTTTTTGCAATAGTTTGATGAATATATATAGGAATGATGTTATATGATCAGTACCTAAAATTACAGTTTACCTCTTGATATAAAATAAATCTAATTCATGATTCACTCCAACTTAATTTTTTGTAACTAATATACTTATCATTATAAAGAAATGTCAGTAATGCAGGAATTTTGTTATTGATTGACCAATATCCTCTTTTCAATCTTTATTGCATAAAGTAAAACCCAGAAAGGTTAAAATGCAAACATAATATGCACAAGAAACATGCAATACATACAAAAGTGTTCAAATTAAAGAAAAACTAAACCATTCCTGTAGTTAAGAGATTTGGATAAAGAGGGCAAAAGATACCAGAGGGACATTAGAACTCAAAGATTGAAAATAAACTGACAACGCCATAGCTGAAAAAGAAAAGACAAACAGACAAATAATAGTACTGTACACAAGACACAACATAGAAAACTAAAGACTAAGCAACACAAACCCCATCAAAAATTGGGGTGATCTCAGGTGCTCCGGAAGGGTAAGCAGATCCTACTCCACTATGGCACCCGTGGTGTTGCTCATGTTATTACAAACCCGGTGAAAAGTCTTATTAGGTAGGTCACATTCGTGAAAAGGGAACGGGATTGTGATGGCTTCCGTAAAATAAGGTGTTAACACCACTACGCCTGGTGGTGTCAGAAAAAAAATATTTATTTAACAAAATAGTTCCTTGGCATATGTGGCAAAGGTGTAACTTGTCAAAATGCAATGTACAAATGTAGTATGTAGAATATTTTGGTATGAATGAAAGCTGAAGTCTGGTATCACTGTAGAACACTTTTTGAATGATAAGTTTGAATAATTAAAAAATAATGCATAAAAACTGAAAAGGTTGCCTGTTCTCAAATCTGAAGAACCTGTTTCTTAAGTTCTAGGAAACTATATGCTCTTATCAGTACATTTTTGAGGGTAGTAATGGGAAAGCCTGCATGACAAATGAAAGTAGAATATTTGTTTAAATGACGTTAACGATAAACAGTTCCATTCATTTGACACTTACATTTACGGATTAGCTACAGAATGAGATAAAATTTGAGGAATGACAATAAAAAATGAAGGCTCATTTGAGGTTAACAGTAGCAAAAAAGAGACGTTTGATGCTTGACGATAAAGGGGATTCTTACCCTCATACATGTATATGCTATTAAAGATAGACTGATTTCTGTCAGCACAAGACAAGTTTGAAGTTAAGGTAGTGCTTTCACATGAAATTGATGTCACTCACTTTATTTAGACTTAATAATGATATAAGGATTATGAAAGGCTTGAAATTTAACAGTTTAACATCAAAAGAAAAGGGGACAAGAATAAGTGGTGTGTTTCATATTATAAGGTGCATGTATATTTATGCTACTGCGGATTTAACTTACCCTGTATGGATCTGTAGGGGGTTATTTGTGAACCATAGTACATGTATAAGGAATTCAATGCACAAAACCTTTTCCCTTTTAGAATATGAATAATGGAATACATTACAACAACATTAATAGATAATATCACCATTAATAGTAAACATGATGTCAAGAAACCTCATATGAAAACTTCTGATACCATGAGACAGATCCATAGGGGGTCACTACATGACTGCCTTAATCCAATCATAACATCATAATTTATCTGAGACTGAGGTGCTTGAAATGGTTAATAATATATAGATATAAGAAGATGTGGTATGAGTGCTAATGAGACAACTCTCCATCCAAGTCAGAATTTGTAAAAGTACACCATTAAGGTCAAAGTATGGCCTTCAATACATAGCCTTCACTCACACCGAAGTGCAAGCTATTAAGAGGCCCCAAAATGACTAGTGTAAAACCATTCAAACAGGCAAAACCAACCGTCTATATAAAAAACGAGAAACACTTTTGAACCACATCAACAAACGATAACCACTGAACATCAGGTATAACATTAGTCCAAATAATTATGACATCTTGAATTCGAAAGGCTATTATATTTTTTTGCTTTGACGCCTTACAGCGCCTTGAAAGGCTATTATATTTTTGCTTTGACGCCTTACAGCGTCTTGGAAGGCTATTATATTTTTGCTTTGACGCCTTACAGCGTCTTGAAAGGCTTTATAATTTTTGCTTTGACGCCTTACAGCGTCTTGAAAGGCTATTATATTTTTGCTTTGACGCCTTACAGCGTCTTGAAAAGTTATTATATTTTTGCTTTGAGGCCTACAGCGTAAGGCCTCAAAGCAAAAAATATAATAGCCTTCAAGACGTCATAATTATTGGACTAATATAAAATTGAGAACGGAAATGGGAATATGTCAAAGAGACAACAACCCGATCAAAGAGCAGTATAACATATATAATTATCGTCCGATCATATCTATTCGTACTATGCTGCATAATGCATGCTTTTTAATGAAAACTTGACGTCACACTGCATTCTAAGTAGCAGGATATTACTTCTTCTTCTAGTCTAGTCTAACCTTTTCATTTCGCCCCCTTTATTTTCTGGCTTTGATGTGTAGTCATCACTCTTGGCCAAATGTCCAACAGGTCATTCTTTTCAATTTTATATTCTCTGTATTTTCTTGACGAAAAAACAGCTTATGCAAACAAGATGTTTTGATCTACACTTTACATTTCCTACTGGAAAATCTTTTCCTCCGATTATCTCCCCTGATAAACCTTGACAACACCTAGAGACGAACTTTTCAGTTGGATCTCAAAATGCATATCTTTAAGGATGTTTGCTACTCTGTTTCAAAATAACAAGCTTTTTAAAATACTGTTATACATGGATAGTGTAATGGGAGTGAGTATTCCTTCTGACTTCGTTGTCTTCCCGTTGTCTACCCAAGTTCTGGGATATTGGACAAGTAACTACGTATATAAACAAGATGTTTATTTTATAGACATAAATGGTTTCAGAACACAAGTTTACATACAATAAATATAATATAAGTGGCGGCTAGTCTACTTGTTGTATAAATAGAGGTTCCATATCTGCAAGACAAAGTATGAGCGTCTGCTCATTTCAAATCCTAAGCTGTAGACTGCCCTGAACCCGGTGAGTGACGTCATACTTATAGTTCCTAGCCGGGACAACGAGCCCGTTGCATGTATAGTTTTAGTGATAGGAACCAACAACTTACCATCAGATCCTGTAGACAACATATTGAAGCACTACCAGACATTGATCCAAAACATCAGAAAGCACAACCCTTGGTTCGTATTTTCATTTATTTGATGTTTGTATAGATAAGAGATATATTTGTTTTCGTTTATTGTTTTGTTCATAAATCAGGCCTTTTGTTTTCTTGTTTAAATTGTTTTACATTTGTCATTTCGGTGTCTTTTATAGCTTACTATACGATATAGGTTTTGCTCATTATTGAATGCCGTAAGGTGATCTATATTTGTTAACATTTGCATCATAGGTTCTTCTCAATGGCAATCATGCAACATCTTGCTATTTTCATATATTATTAAATAGGGATGGGCAATTTTCTTTACATTCATTTCAAAATAAGACAATTTTAAAAGTAAGTTTCTAGACTAAGCAATATCTCATCTTACAGGAATGTTGTATGTTCGATTCGGTAGTCTGATTACAATTTTTATCCTCCGTCGTGCAGCTCAATACGTATACATAAGTTGTAAATATGCAGCTCAATACCTATACATAAGTTGTAAATAAATTGTCCTGTTTTGTCGTGATATAAATGCCTAGATGACTGAATGTTGGGAATAAAACATATTGGTTCATGGTTTGTTTGTCCTAATTTGAAAATTCAAATTATTACATAAATAAATTTAAAATGATTTTTTATACAAGAGTTCTCATGATTATTCTTATACTCAAAGGTTGCATCATTTACTATCATAGTGTTCATTATTCTATTTTTGATCTCTTGCACTGTTCTTAATCAATCTGTTTCGATGATGAATATGAACATAGCAACTTTATATTATAATATTTCACTTCAGAATCAGTTATTACTATTCAACTGCCATTTAATTATTAAAGTGTTATTTTCAGTTTTAATAACTCTGGGTTGATACAATGAACCACATTGTCAATCATTCAATCACATTGAAAATAATTTCGGAGGCATAATGCACCTTGTTTAACTTCAAAATACGCTGAAAAACATGAACATCTATTACCGTGTCTCAAACTTTAAAGTTATAAAGTATATGATGTAATCCTTTTAGTGATAATTATTCTGCATAATTCGCAAGGGTAAACTATAGAAATTATTCAAAGAAGCCTTTCCAAGACTGACATATAAAATGCTATAGTAGTCACATTGATTTTATGATAACGTTATATCTCAAATTAAGCATACCAGAGACAATAATAAACGGGTAATAGAAACATGAAGAAACTGTGTATCATTTGTAGATAAGTAGGTCAAAATAAAATACCCCCAAAAAGTGTTTTTAAATTTGTAACTGTAACAATTTGATTTCGGGTATATATAATATATGCACCGATTCCTGGTATTTAAAAGTGCAGTAAAATATTATAGTTTTCGCTAAGACTTAATCTTGTCATTTTCAGATGTGTCATTCTTATATCCAGCATTTTACCAAGAGGAAACAACCTACTGTCTCAGAAAATCTCACCACTCCACTTGCAAAGTTTTAACCACAAAGCAGTACAAGTCAACGATTGTTTACGCAAAATCACGAAAAACAGTTCAACTATTCATTTTATTGACCATAGCTTAATCTTCCTAGAAAAGGGATTGTCAACAGAAAGTTACTTAGTAAGGATGGTTTACATTTGAGCTTTTCTGGCACATCCACTCGTCAGGAGCATAATAGAGCATGTTAAATTTTACACACCACATGAACTCGATTACAAAATTATTAAACACAAACCCAATAAAAGTGGTGCGAACATGTAGGGTGCGAACGGACATTGGATGCGAACGTGTAGGGTGCGAAAGTGAAAGGGACGAACGTGAATGGGCGCGAACGTGTTTTGGGCGAACGGACCCGGATTCACCTTTCATATCCTGTAATATCTAGTCTGCCCCGGCGTTTCCTTTTGTCAATATTTTTAAAGTTTTATGGTCATTTTCCCGTCTCCTTGTTGTCGATCACGTCAGTGACTATTTCCACGTTTTTGTGCTGATAGGTTGAGGTAATCTCTATGATAGTTTTATAAAGCGACCATTTTTCTATCTAAAGGTGTCCTTGCTTTGTCTGTTTATGGTAAATTATGTGGAAATCTCAGCATTTCTACAACACCATGAAAAGCGAGTCCTTTCTTCAATGGCCTACTTTTTCCAGGTAAAATTTTCAGTTGGCGTAATGGGAGATAATTTTAACGAAGTACAAAAAATGTAGAGCCCTGACTGAATGGAGGTATAGTTATCTTCATTATACTGGATATTTTTGTATTAATTTAACATAGGGTGCCCGTGTCCCACATCCCAGTCACTTACTCCTTGTATGAACAAAAATAAAAAGGTTTTTTTAAGTACATTTTATTATTTTAGATCGGCGTTTTGCAATGGGATTCCCAATTTAAAATGATGATCCAACTGCCACTGAATATTCTTCAAATTTAAACAATTTTACAATAGGGAAAAATAGAACAGAATAGATTGAAATTTACATAAAATGTGTCAGGCACTTGTCTCATGTGTCTAATAATTTGATTTCAGGAAATAGAATAAAGAAAACAATGTAAGGAAATATTGTTTACCCTTATCCCTCTCTGTCTATCCATCCTGCCTACAAATATTACATGACTTATCTTGTGAATTCCGCTAGAACTTTTACCCTAAGCTTATCCCTTTCTGTCTATCCATCCTGCTTATTACATAACTTATCTAGTGAACTCCGCTAGAACGTTTACCCTTATCCTCTCTGTCCATCCATCCTGCTTACAAATATTACATGACTTATCTTGTGAACTCCGCTAGATCTTTTACCCTTATCCCTCTCTGTCCATCCATCCTGCTTACAAATATTACATGACTTATCTTGTGAACTCCGCTAGAACTTTTAAACAAAGGAAGTGCTTTAGTTATTAAATACAACATGTGTGCATGTTATCAGGATTTTGCTTCTTTTTTAATTTCACACAAGTGACAGAATCTTGACCTTTGTCATTTTTGATATCATGGCTACATGGTTTGTCAGACTAATTCCTCCTACAGTTTTCAAGCCAGAATCTTTATATAATTGTCAAACACTTGTCTTATAATTTTGATTTAAAAATAGGAATGGCAGATAATTCTTTGGTTTTTTTTCTTGTCTTTAATTGAACAGAAACTTACAAAGATAAATCATTTAGATAGCAGATTACTGTTAATATAAAATAAGAAGATGTCTCAGTGGTATGGTTGCCAATGAGACAAAAACTCCAACTAAAGACAAGATAAGGGAGAGGTAAACAACTGTAAGTCACTGTACGGGCTTCAACAATGAGCAAAATCCATACCACATAGTCAGCTATAAAAGGCCCTGAAATGACAAACTAGCAGCAATATTTATGTACAAACCAATAACGAAAAACAAATATGATATACAGATTTTTTTATTTCGTCAAAATTGAATTCTTGGGGTTCTATGATATGCTGAATCTGACCGTGTATTCCGATCTTGGATATCGGACACTAGAAGGTAAAAATACAATTCAAATTTGTTAGTTCTTTGACCACATATTCTTTGTAAGAAACCTATAATGTACCAAATATTTAATCATAATCCGAATTCAGTGTTGTATCAAGCTTGACTGTAGTGTCCATACTTTCCCCAACTGTTCAGGTTTGACCTCTGCGGTCGTATCAAGCTGCGTCCTGCGGATCATTTTACGATGATGAACACAAATAACCTCTACAGAAGTAAACAGTGACAAATGACCACAAAGTGACCTCGTCTGGAAACATTCCTGCACAAGACAATAGCAAAGATATAATGCGATTAAATAAGTTCCTGAGAAGTCAACCCAACCCCGTTTTACAAAGAAGATAGCTGAAAACTTTAATAAAATTGAGAATGGAAATGGGAATGTGTCAAAGAGACAACACGACCAAGGAGCAGAAAATAGCACAAGGCCAATAATATGGGTCTTCAACACAGCGAGAAAATCCCACACCCTTATACCTTTGTATTTCTATTTCTCTATCTTCTTTGTCGGTTGTTTTATTAACTGTTTCTCTTATACTTGCGTATTCTTCAATCTTTTATCTTTTGTCTTGGAATGCATTCAAATTTGTTTCCTTCTTTTGTCCTTTTTGTTTTACTGTAGTTTTCACGTGAATTCAGAGTAAATTGTACTTGATTGTTGGAAAAATCTTTTTTTTTGCTATCCGGATGATAATCGAACACCCTTTTTCAAAAATGGAGAAAATTTTAATGGCATCTTTTGAACCTCTAACTATAAAAAGAAGATGTGGTATGATTGCCAATAAGACAACTCTCCACAAGAGACCAAATGACACAGAAATTAACAGCTATAGGTCACCGTACGGCCTTCATCAATGAACAAAGCCCATACTGCATAGTCATCTATAAAAGGCCCCAAAATCACAGATGTAAAGCAATTCAAACGAGAAAACTGACGGCCTAATTAATGTACAAAAAATCAACGAAAATCAAATAAGTAACACAGCAACAAACGACAACCACTGAATTACAGGCTCCTGACTTGGGACAGGCACATACATACAGAATGGTTAAGATCAATTTTTGTTGTTTTCACTTTAACTTTCCAAAGAAATAGTACTTGATGTATGTAAGATTTTTTTGCCTTGCTGATAATAAATCGAGAATTCTTTTCAAATGGATTGAATTTTTATGGAATATAAGGATCACTAAAGACAAATAATATTCGATTTTGTCGTTTTCACTTTTACCGTTCCAGTGTTAAAGATATTTTGTCAGGAAAATTCAAAATTTTGTTGTTTCCGGATAACTTATGGAAATCCCCATTTAAATTAATTTCATGGATTGTTTTGGGCCTCTACAGATAGGTTGATTTTATCGTTTCTACTTTTACCGTTCTAGAATAATGGTACTTGACTGTTGAAAAAAAAGTTTAGTGGATTCTTAATAATGAATGATTAACCCATATTTCAAATTTATTGACATTTTGAAGGAATGTTTTGCCAACTGAACACAGGTTAAGTTTGAATTTTTGGATTTTCCACTTTTACCGTTCCATAGTTATAGTAGTACATGAACAAATCGAAGCTAGAAGTTTCTGGTTAATAAGCGGAGAACCTAGATTTCAAACTTATTAAAATTTAAAAGAAATGTTTTGACAACGTAACACCGGTGAAGTTTGAGTTTCGTCGTTTTCACTTGTACCGTTCTAAAGTTATGGTACTTGGTTGTTGAAAAAGTTCAAAATGTTATGATTCTGATTATAAAAGGAAAACCCTTTATGAAAGTGAATAAATTAAACAACCAAACATAAAGTTTGATTGTGTCACTTTCACTTTACCATTCAAGAGTTATAGTTCTTGATTGTTTAAAATGAAAAAAAAATCGAAATATTTAAAGGGCATTAGCTGTTAAATTCATGTTCACCGATTTGATTCAAATTCTCATATTTGATTTATAACCTACTAAAACGTATATCCAACTTACAAATATACTATAAATTTCTTCTTATCCTATGTTTACCTCCATGCAATCTCCATCCCTTTATGATAAATAAATTGAACTGTAAAATACTACTTAGTATCTTCCACATGACTTTATAATGTCTGATGTATACATATTTATGACAATAACTGTTGTGAGCACAAGATTCACTGCACAGTTCTGCTAAACCAAAATTAAAATGTGAACTTAAGTTTTGCGAAATTTGTTTGATGTGTACCGATTGACATTTTAATTTCAGGAACATCGTTTATCTATTAGTTGAAAATGCGGCTTTGAACTAGCTTTCAGTAGCTGCGAGTACTCTTGGTTCAATAATTTGTGTCTTTATGTTATTATTTTGTGTGCTAAGTGTTGTGTTGTTACACCACTGTACCAATGAAGGGGAAAGGAGGAGGGTTGGGTGGGTGAAGGTGGGGAGGTGTGTGGAGCGCAAAAAACATGTTAAGCCCTGTTACGAGTGCTCAAAACCAGTGGTTGACGCTGTTGCTATCTGTCATATTTGTTTTTTGTTAACAATTTGTATTTTAAATCAGGCCGAAGGTCTTCATTCTTTAATCGTTTTCATTTTTATAGCTAGTATTCGTTATGTTTTTTGGTCAATGTTGAAGGTCATACCTTGATTTGCAATTGTTCACATCGTGTTCCATTCTAGTAAGTTTTTAAAAGTCATGTATGAAAAACAAGTCTAGGTGGTTTGTTTTATACGAAACGTATTGGAGACGATGTATATATTAATGCAGAAATTAGAGGCACCAGTAGTTAGATCATCTAACCTCGTATATTTAACTGAAATAAACCAGTAAACCAGTCAAACGTTTATTGTCGTAATAAATGTCGCTTTACCTTAAGTACCTTTTAAAACTGTTTAAGTTAGCATATTATGTTGAGAATCATCAATTTAAGACATTTAATATCTCAAATAAAACTATTCTAATTAAATATATTTTCATCTGATATTGGACGGAAGATGTTGCCCTTTTAAGTAATATAAGTTACGATTATTTGAAAACAATTATTAAACAGCCAAATGGATGCACAAAAGAACAAATATGAGTCACAAATCCGATTGAATCCAATTCTCTGCCCAATTTTATTGATTATGTAACGTTTGTTTCAAATGGGACCAACCTTTACCAAAATCACCAGTACCGTATCAGGACACACCAGCACAATGCCAGGACCGACCATCACAGAATCAAGACATGTCTAAACAGAATAAGTTGCACAATTTTGATAAATTGCACAAGTTTTCACAAAATAATTTTGTCGTGTGGATTTGGGTATAGATAGCGGACCCAAGGAGCATTTTGTTTTATTTTTCAGTTCTAGCATGTCTAGATTTTCTTATATCGAGCACTTTTGTGTTACGTTTACTGAAACAGTTTAGAGGGTCACATTTTAATTGTTTGCCTTTGAACCCATAAGAAACAAAATTAAAACTCTCAACTATTTCCTTCCATTTTTGTTCGAGAAAATATCAAAAAAAAATCATTTTCGTCTTTGTTTATATATTTTCAATGATCACCAGCACCAGTCAGGGCCAAATCACCAGCACAGAACGTTCTCTCGCAGGACAACCTTACCCACTGTGAATGTGAACGTAATGTTAAAGGAAGACTTCAAAACTCAATGCATATCCTTTGTGTGCTTACATTGTTTCCCAAAAGATAAAGTCTCTGTGGATATTGCTGTGACATGCATATTGAGACAAGTGAATCTATTTAACGTTTATACAGGTGCAAAGGTTAAATTCCATTCCACTTTACAAAAGAAAATGAAGTATTTGTTTTACCATCTGCTTGATATGTTATGGACTGTCTTAATGTATAACCAACGAATCCGCCTTGATCAATTATGAAATTTCCACAGTGTGAATATTTAAAAGGTTGCAGTCTTGTAATTGACTGCTCCATAGGCTTACATGCTAAACAGCTGATCTTTGAAAATAAAAAATAAAAATGCTACATATAAAAATTTGTCATTTTCATATCATGTATGTACTAATGTGAAATTGTGATTTAATCGAAAAAAAGTGGGTCATGCCACGAAGAATAAAAGTTATGTAGCCCTGAAGTCAAAACTATTTTTTCTACTTTCTGTTTGCTATTTTACTAAGCCGCACCACTTCCAGTAAACATGATATCCTTCCACTTTCTTGGATTGATATCCCCAAAAGGTGCAAAATTTTTTAAATCTATATATATGTTTCAATTCAGCATAAACTTTTAATCAAACAGAAAAAATGAGTCCAGAAAAATTCAGAAAAAATGGACTATTTTATTTCCCTCCATGTTTTGATATGCACCGGAAACTGGAATTGTAATACAAGACTGGTACCTAAAGTCTACATCAAATGTTATGCTCAACTTGAAATTGCCTGCAAAATTTCTGAGTTTGTAACATGGTACATTGACTGAATATTAAAAACGGAAATTCAATCTTATTGTGTGTCAAACAAGTTTTTGTAAGCTACTATTTGAAATAAAACATCAGGTGATCTGAATGTTATCAGATAACATTGAACCTTCTAGGTAGACATATTTGAAGTAGACATATGGGTCATTATCAAAAACACTAGAACACACCCGCGACATCGCGGTTCCGTGACTGAATTAAAGTACCTACGCCTTATGTTTAGCCTGTACTTTTGTATTCGTATTGTCATCTAATAAAGTCATGCTGATTATAAGGTGCACATTTTCTGTGCTTTAAAATCTTAATGTTTGAACCCGTCCTGGTTTCTAACTACTTCTGGTAGTAAGACCCGTCTAGGCCAGACTGTGAAACTGGGAAGGCTAATGCTCACATTTAATCTGTACCGATACGGTAAGTTCAGTGTCCTACTTTACACAATATCCCATGGTGGTGCTCCTATTAAAGGAGGAAGATACAGAACATACATACATACTTAAACCGGAAACTATATGTGACATATACTATTAGTATCGGTAGCGGATTCGACCCGGAACTTGTTAATTATTGGTTATATTAATTATTTAGAAAACAAAAGGGCCTGGAATGATGTAATTTTTAATCAACACCATTGTCCTATATTAGTTATATATAAAGTTGAATTCTTTAAATCGTCGTCTTTATGTCATGCCGGCTGACAAATTGGACCTCGTTATTTTAGTATTATAGATGCATATTTCGATGGGAAATTTCGGGAAACTGACGTCATTGTTTTAAAATTAAAATATGTCCTGCTATTCTGAAATATGGTAGCAACTATATTCAGAAATATGCAATGGGGCAAATTAGGAGTTCCTTCAATTTTAACAATTTTAGGTCTTCCTTTGATAGAATCATGTCAATGGTGTTACCAATATAAAAACATGCATTTAGTTATCAAAAATATTTTAAATACCAAACAACTGTTCCAATTTGTTGTTAAGGGTTAAATTACTACTTATCATGCTTATTGACATTATTCTATTAGGTATGCATTCATTTTAACATAAATTTCAGAATAAATTGTTGTAAAAACATAGCTGTCCTAATTATGGCTGTTGTTAATATTAAAGTATACACTAAAACTGAATATATGTAAAATGTGTAAGACTGAATGATAAGTTAATGCCTAATCCTTCGTATACGGCCTAAAAACTTTCATTTGTTTATAAAAATAAAAATTATTGCATTCTTATATAGTAACACCACTGACCCTTCAGTAACTACAATGACAAAAAGTATCACCATTGACAACAAAGTTCAAATTTTACTTTTATTAAGTACAGAACACAAAACAAAGAACACTAAGCAAAAGAAAAACAAAAACAAATAATTCTTAGGCTAAAAATCCCAACTTATATAACATAACATCAAAATCTAAAAATGTCAATAGTGTTACTAAATAGTGTCATTGATGTTACCAGCATACACCAGTTTGTGAAAACTTGGTACAGGTAATAAATTATATTGTTAAAACATTGTTGAATAAGTATTATATTTCATAAATAATATGATGTTTCGGTTGTTAAACATGAAAAAAAAAAAAAAAACACAAACATTGCTGATTGTCATAATATATTCAATGGTGTTACTTAACTGGTCAATGGTGTTACTTTATTAAAGTGGTCTCACCATTGATGGTAACACCAATGACGTACAGGTGTGTTGTAGATTTAGTTGCAAAATAAGTGCTCCATTCCCTATTTTATATGTTGTTCCTGGTGCATTATTATCAATCTATGAGTTTGACTGTCCCTTTGGTATCGTTCGTCCCTCTTTTCTACAATCAATATCTTTTCAAAATCAAAGTTTAGAAAATCTTTTGGAAAATGATTTTATAGGGTACACCATGGACACTAATTTCATTTACGATACAGCTTTTACTTACTTTTAAGATTTTTTCACTAATTTCCAACATAGATTTTTTGTCGTCTGCATTACATGCTTACAGGTAATATTGCTAGGGAGAAACTTTGTAAATGCTGAAATCTTGAGAAAGATAACTCTTACCCAACCAATTTTTCTTTTGGTTACACCATTGACTTAAAAATATGAGATTCTTCTTTTGTTGAAAATTTTATTATAAAACTAACATACACTTTCCAAATCATTAAAAATGTTTGTATATATCAAATGCAATAAATAGTGATAAATCCTAATAACAAAGAATTAGTCCTAATAATTATGACGTCTTGAAAGGCTATTATATTTTTGCTTTGACGACTTACAGCGAGTTTGACGACTTACAGCGACTCGCTGTAAGTCGTCAAAGCAAAAATATATATAGCCTTTCAAGACGTCATAATTATTTAGACTAACAAAGAATATGAACAAGAGTTTTATTTCAGGTCTGAAAGGTACTATAGAAAAAATAACAGTTAATTCTGGCTATATCCAAGGTTTTCAGAAAACATTAAGGATGTTTTATAACATTTCAAACTGTAAACTGTATATAGTGTATCACAAAACATTCATATCTAACATATACAAGTGTTATTTTGATATATTTTCATGTCTGTGACTTAAAAGACCAAATAACATATATTTGCATGTTTTTGATAATGACCTATATATTGAGGTATGTTAGACGTTTGAATTACTTTTGTTTGTAGATTATATTAACTGGGTGTAAAATAATGACAACCATTCAGATGAGGCCCCTCATGGGGTGTCCAAATAATCACATAATCACAAATTATTGGCCAATATAATCACATAATCATTAATTATTTTTTAAACAAGATAATCAAATAATCGAATATACAGTCTTAGATTTTCAAATAATCAAATAATCATGAAATATTTGGTCTGGTAATCAAATAATCACTATAAAACGGCCAAGTAATCACATAATCAAAACCCCATGAGGAGGCTCTCAGATACAAACATCAGTTTCCTTCGTCCGTTATAAAAAGGACACGCCTTTTCATGCTTTTACAAATTGTCTTGAAAATCACCTGCCGGTTTACTAAATGTAATATATGGTTATAGTTTTAGTACGAAAAGTACTTATCATTTAATAGTATATTTTTAAATCAAATTTAATAAAAAGGGTCACATTACTATATAATAATAATATAAATGTAATAAATAATATCCAAAATGAGAAGAACGCATTTTAGGAAGGACCCAGGAAAAGAACCTGTTTCATGGTTAATAAAACTATTTTATTGACATCGATCAACATGATCAATGTATTCCAGTATTTAACCTGATTTTTATAGTTTGTTCTTTTGTTGTACTGTTACACCACTGTCCCATGATCGAGGAGGGTTTGGTGCCAACAAACTAGTTTAATCCAGCCATATATCGGTATGTGCCTGACCGAAGTCAGGAGCCTGTAATTCAGTGGTTGTCGTTTGTTGATGTGTAACATATTTAGTTTTCATTCATTATTTTGTTCATTAATTGGGTCGTCTGTTTTCTCGTTTGAATTGTTTTACATTAGTCATTTCAGGGCCTTTATAGCTGACTATACGGTATGGGCTTTACTCATTGTTGAAGGTCGTACGGTGACCTATAGTTGTTAATTTCTGTGTCATCTGGTCTCTTGTTGAGAGTTGTCTCATTGGCAATCATACCACATCTTCTTTTTTTATATTTGTAACTTATGTAAACCTATTTAACAAAGAAACAAAACTTTTTTGTGTGTTTCGATAATTATTAGGCATTGTTGTCCGTCGTAAACTTGTTCAGTCTTCTCCTTTAATACCACGTAATGATCAGTTTAGCTCAAACAAGACCATATTCATTCATTCTTATGTTGACATGTTTCAGATTTTGTCGGCTTTGTCTGCCTACCTGATAAAATGACCGCTGTTACTAAATAATTACCATAGAGGCAAAACGAATGTCTTGGTCAATTATTCTGAAACTATGCAATTTCAACATGTTCAAGGAATATTAAAGGTCCTATTGCAGTGCCTTTAAATGACATGTATATAGAGAACAAATGTATTTAAATTATATAATTTGAAAGAATGAAGCTGTTACTAGATGGTTCTAAAGTAATAAATAACTTCTTTTCAGCATCCCTACCAATAAAAATTGTTTACCATTGATTGAAACAAAATGTGTGACAATTTGAAAAAAATATACACATAAGCAATAGCTGCTCCAATTTGAATAAATCTTCGGTAAATTCTTCTTCTAATCGTTTTCTATCAGAAGTTTAGCCAATGACCCTACAACTTGTCCAATAAGAACATCACATTAAAACTAATGTTTATAAATAAACTCATCAAAGATACCTGGATTTACACATTTTGTACGCCAGACGCGCGTTTTGTCTACAAAGACGGATCGATGATGCTTGAATCAAAAGAAAAGAGCATTGATTACCCAAATTTTGAAAAGTTTTGTCAAATACAGCTAAGGTAATCTATTCCTGGGAAGAAAACCCTCAGTATTTCGAAAAAATAAACGTTTTATAAAGAGTTGATTTATAATTGTGATCATATCAATGATACTTCACACTTCACTCTTCAGAAATCTCCACCAGCCCAGCAAAGGAATCGACCTAGTGGTTGTAAATACACTCATACAGATAACAGGACGGATCCAGGATCCAGATGTCCTGCTCTCCCATTTGATTGCAAAAACAATTAGATTAAAACATATGATTGTTTAGCATTATTAAATCGTCCAACAATATTTTATATCATATATTCCGATTCTCGGAACTACTCCTCTGCTTCTTTGAAATCCTTGATCTGTTCTTTGATAAGAAGAATAATGCTCGGTTTTCGAACTTTTACCAATGTTTTAATCTGAAGCAAACCACAGTCATGTCCTTAAAGTGCTAAGTCTTACACTCTTGTTGCATATGCCTGCTAAGTGACCATCATTTCAAACGTTTTCTGGTGTTATCTCACTTGAATAAACGAAAACTTTACAACACAGACCTCTACTACTGTCATTTTAGAAAACTTCCAATACCTCGAGATCAAAGATGACTTCCGCTGCTTTAACAAAACCAGTACTTTAAAGTAATTGATCTGATTTAAATAACGTTTTAGCGATTGTTTTTAACTGTGTCTATTAGACTTAAATTTAATGACCTTGCATCTTGTCCAATCTAACCAATACCATGACGATTATGTTGATATAAATCAACCTACGAAAAAATATACATACAAATTTGCTAAAACCTCCACTGAAACTTCGGGACCTACCTTGGTCACAATTATACACATTGATGTGAGATATGCCGAAACAGAGCTGTCGTTACCATAAATATTATCTACATCTAGTAAAATTCCGCTTTAATTAAGATAAAACTCACGCTAAATCATGAAATTGCCTATTTAAAACAAAATTACCCAACAAAACCTTTGAAAGCCAAGGATTTTTAAATACGTTGAAACGATAGGACTATACGACCGAATGAGAATTACCACAAATAGCCAACTTCATTTAAGATCAACCTTGTCTGGGAGGGATGAACCAATAGCTCTTAATATTCTGAATAATTATATCAGAGAATAATTTTCTATTTCTCCACTTAGCACATAACACTAGGGTGTAAGAGCAGAGACTGGTCGTCCAGAGTCAAAATTGTTCGAGTAGCTGTACTTGTCCATTTGCAGACTGATACCTTGTGATCTAACACCTTTAAAAGCTAGTAGTCCAGTGTGTCGTTGTAGTACAAAGTCTATTCATATCAAATAAATATGATGTCATTTAAAATGTTGTCATCCTGAATATGCATTTAATTTTCCACTGGACATTAAACAATCCTCCATCATCCATTACCACCAATATTTCAATGATTTCAAGATAGTCATGTTTGGTATGTGAATATTGTACAAATTCTTTGTTCGTATTTAATATGTTTTAAGAAGCCGACGCCATAATAAATATATAAAGAACAGGGGCTGATCCAAGATATTTGAAAGAGGTGACTATTTCCTATTATTTAATATATATAGCGCCGAAAAGAACAATGCAAAATCGTTTTCACTTAAAGTTTATATATATCGTGAGATTTAAATATTTTTTGGAAATCAGAGGGAGTGGACGGCCTCGCTTGATCCGTCACTGAATAATCAAACCTCCTGTAACAGATACAAATAGTTTTCTTTATAATTCAGAGAACGTAATAATATCAAATGTTTATACACAAAAAATAAACACTTGATTTAATCAGAGACATATATGTATTATACGTCTCTGATTCAATGAATGGATTGTAACCAAACTTTGAGCATCTTATGAAGATCAGTCTGTAATCTTAACAAATAAAGTTAGATATTAATGAGATAAAATAAAGACATATCTCGCTTTTATGTAACTTCCATCATGAATGCAAATACAAATGGCAATACTTAAATATGTAAAATTTCAAAATATTCAAAATCAATGAAGCATGACTTAAAGTGCAGGGCAAAAAATCTCCATGGAAATAAAAAAATCTAATGCTAATTCAACTACATACCAAATAACACCAACCTACCACTAGTGATTCCCTTAGTTTAAACAATATTTATTCAGATAAATCATCACACAACGAAATAAATTACTTGAAACCAGCAAAAGCAATACTAATATCACAATCTAATACAGTGTTGAAGCCGCCGTCAGAAACACCACTTCTCTGTCTTGATTTTCGCTACGTCGAAGCGAGACAAAACGATGAACCAAATAATTTTGTAGAAAAAATCGTACCAAATAATTTTTCCTTGATTAAGATGATTGTTTGAAAAGGACAGCTCCACTGGACTTGAGAATCCTCGCTAGTACTATCACCTCTAAGGATACTATTTTACAATTTGTCTGTGGTCTACCCATCTGTCAGTCTAATCATCCGAAGCAAATCTGAAATACCATTGCAGTTCAACTCTTAAAATGAACGTTTTAAAGTTTGTGAGACAAAATTTAAATCTTAAAAATATAGTTGCTTTTGCAGAAAAAAATCTTTAAGAATAACTTTCGTGTTATCAATTATAGCCAGCGATAGAAATTGATATAGTCCCTTTGAGAAATAATAAAATCTCTAATTTTTTACGCTAGTAGACAAAGTAGCTGCTTATTCACCATCTCCATATTGATAACTGTAGTGGCAAGTTATCGTTAAGTTCAATGACACTTATAACCACAATTGTCATCTCGAGGAAAATATTCAACAGGCACCGATAGACCAGCACCAAAACATATGTTTCAAAATGAATAACAAATGAAGGAAAGTTTCTGTCTTATGAGATTCAAGTTATCATGCATTAGAGTTAAACAGGTTCTGTGACTCTTCAACTACATACACTTTTTTAAGTAAGGGTTAAAACTATGTATTTTATTTATGTTTCAGATAATGGAGAACTCTCAATGTGAGCCATGTAAAACACGCGACAAGGACAGCACGCTGATTCATTGGTGCGTCATTTGTGAAGAAGCGTTATGCTTAAAATTCACAGAACACCATCGCGTTCAGAAAATTTTCCATGATCACGAACTCTTAGATATTGGCATGCGACCTATACATATAAATATCTCGGAACAACGCTGTTCAAAACTTGGAAACTTGCCATTTGAGTTCTTCTGTATCGACGATGATGGCCTATGCTGCAAGGAATGTCAAGTAGAAAACCACAGCTCCTGTCAGAAAATGATTTCAGTCGACATAGCATATAAAGACATTAAAAGTCTCAGTCATTTATAGATGCAGTCGAACTTAGAGATAGATATAAGAAGATGTGGTATGAGTGCCAATGAGACAACTCTCCATCCAAGTCAAAATTTATAAATGTAAACCATTATAGGTCAAAGATATAATAAACATGTGAAAGCTCTCTCACAGGCAAACAACCCATAATTGAAAAATATAAGGGCATACACCACAAGCACGGGGACACATTCTACTGCATCCACACAGCACGAGCAACAAACCCTGCAGTAAATAGATATAAGAAGATGTGGTATGAGTGCCAATGAGACAACTCTCCATCCAAGTCAAAATTTATAAATGTAAAAGATATAATAAACATGTGAAAGCTCTCTCACAGGCAAACAACCCATAATTGAAAAATATAAGGGCATACACCACAAGCACGGGGACACATTCTACTGCATCCACACAGCACGAGCAACAAACCCTGCAGTAAATAGATATAAGAAGATGTGGTATGAGTGCCAATGAGACAACTCTCCATCCAAGTCAAAATTTATAAATGTAAACCATTATAGGTCAAAGTACGGTCTTATGTTTTTAATATAAATCTATACATGCAAATACTGTATTGCGGACAGTTTGATTTATTGTTGACTAAAGAATCTGAAGACATCAGAAATGTCATGCCAATCCAATGGTTTCGTGTAAAACTTGTGTGGTATATTTGTACATTAGATGACTATCCAGTAAAGCCAATAATAAAAAGTGTGATCATTATAAACCAGTTTTCGCTCGGCTTTTAACAGTGAGCAAACCCCATACCACAGAAAAAAGCTCGCTCAAGCCCTGGAATGATCGATATTTAACGCTAATGGCATTTTCTGAATTTGCAGCCACGAGTTTGTTAGTTTATGCATTCAAATCGTATCAATACTTGTATCTACAATAAATTAAACAACTCAAATTAATTAATAATAATTATGCCACGATACAAAAAGGAGGTAAAATTGACATTTCAAAGCAATAATTATTTATTTCAAGTCCTTCAACTTTGGCAAAAATTTCTTAATCTGAACGAAATTGAAGGATGCTATGCATTTTCTCAGGATAAAACCATACATAATGTTTCAAGCTTACAGATAGATAAGGAAAATGAAAAATCTAAGGTTTCTAGCAGAAATGTTCCATCTAAAGAGGGAGGCGAAGGATACCAAGGGAGCATTGAAACTCAGAAGTCGAAAATTAATTGACAACGCCATGGCTAAAAAAGAAAAAGACAAACACACAAACACACAAACAAATAAAGTACACAAACCATTATATACTGAGCAAAACTGGGGTGATCTCAGGTGCTCAGGAAGGGTAATATGTATAACCCCGCCAATTTCTGTATGTATGTTTTTCTGTCCCGTCAGGAGCCTGTAATTCAGTGGTTGGTGTCTGTTGCTGTTGTTTTATGCCCCATTAATGGGCATTATGTTTTCTGGTCTGTGCGTCCGTTCGTCTGTTCGTTCGTTCGTCCGTCCGTTCGTTCGTCTGTCCCGCTCCAGGTTAAAGTTTTTGGTCAAGGTAGTTTTTGATGAAGTTGAAGTCGAATCAACCTGAAACTTAGTACACATGTTCCCTATGATATGATCTTTCTAATTCTAATGCCAAATTAGAGTTTTTACCACATTTTCACGGTCCACTGAACATGGAAAATGATAGTGCTGATGGGGCATCCGTGTACTAGGGACACATTCGTGTTCGTTAATTTTTTTATGCCGCCGCAGTGGCGGAGGGGGCATTAAGTTTTACCCTTGTCCGTCTGTACGTACGTACGTCCGTCCCAAAATTGGTTTCCGTTCTCTAACTTTAGTTTGCCTCAACCAAATGTTATGAAACTTATACACAATGCTTATTACCACAAAACACAGGTACAATAATTAGGCCGTTAGTTTTTCGTTTGAATTGTTTTATATTTGTGATTTCGGGGCCTTTTATAGCTGACTATGCGGTATGGGATTTGCTCATTGTTGAAGGGTGTACGGTGACCTATAGCTGTTAATTTCTGTGTCATTTGGTCTCTTGTGGAGAGTTGTCTCATTGGCAATCCTTTTAAAAGCAGTTTCTGCTACGCATGTGTCACTCATCGTGTTGCCCATGTTAGTATAAACCCGGAAACAAGTCTAATTCGGTAGGCCACATTCAGGGAAAAGGGGACGGGATTGTAGTAAAGACATTTGAAACCTATCCGCTGCCATCAACAGATATTCCATAACGGTCAACCAACTCTTGATAGCGTCCGTAAAACTTATGAGGGGATGATTTCAACTTCACCACTTGGAACTCTTGCTTTAACAGCTTCTTTGTGAGCAGCAACCCTCTTTCAAAGAAATCATGATTGGAAAATTGGTATTATCGTCGGGAAAATAGTCTTGAAGAAAATGGATCAACAAAATAAGTCAAGTTGACCGATTAGTGAAAGTATCTGAAAAACTTGACTAACACAATATTGATCAAAGATGTTCAGTCGTTTGTTGATGTGGTTCATAAGTGTTTCTCGTTTCTCGTTTTTGTTATATATATATATAGATAAGACTGTTGGTTTTCCCATTTTTGGGGCCATTTATACATGTAGCTTGCTGTTCGGTTTGAGCCAAGGCTCCGTGTTGAAGACTGTACTTTGACCTATAATGTAAAAAAAGATGTGGTATGATTGCCAATGAAACAACTCTCCACAAGAGCCTAAAATGACATAGAATTTAACAACTATAGATCACCGAACGGCCTTCAACAATGAGCAAAGCCATACCGCATAGTTAGCTATAAAAGGCCCCGAAATAACAATGTAAAACAATTCAAACGAGAAAACTAACGGCCTAATTTATATACAAAAAATGTACGAAAAACAAATATGTAACACATAAACAAACGACAACTACTGAATTACAGGCTCCTGACTTGGGACAGGCACATACATACAGAATGTGGCGGGGTTAAACATGTTAGCGGGATCCCAACCCTCCCCTAGCCTGCGACAGTGGCGTAACAGTACAACATAAGAACGAACTATAAAAATCAGTTGAAAAAGGCTTAACTCATCAGATGGATAAAAATACAAATACTATAAATGCAAGTGGACGAAGCCGGGTACTTGTACATCCGAACAACAAAAAAACACTAAGTACAGATCTGAGAGTACTCGCAGTTACTGACAGCTGACATGGTTTACTTTTACAAACTGTGACTTTGATGAGAGAGTTGTCTCATTAGCACTCGTGCCACATCTTTTTATATCTATTCTAACGCTATCTTTTCGGTTTTTCGATTTATGCATTATACATGATGCCAATTATTTTCACGTCTTTGATTGTTTATGAGTTGAGGATTTCTGCTCCGCGTTGAGTGTCGTACGGTGTCATGTAGTCTCTAACGGGAGGAATTGTACTTAATATTCATATGATGAAGACATAATCTTTCAATCTGTTTAATTGAGGTCTGGAGCTGGCACGTCAGTAACTGCTAGTACGTAGTCCTTTGTTAATTTATGTATCATTGTCATTTTGTTTAGTTTCTTTTGTTACCTATTCTGACATCGAACTCGAACTTCTTTTGAACTGAGTTTTACTGTGCATAGTGTTGTCAGGAGCCTCTGGCCTTTGTTAATCTTGTATGATTTTAATTTTAGTTTCTTGTGTATATTTCGGAGTTTAGTATGACGTCCATTATCACTGAACTAGTATACATTTTGTTTAGGGCCAGCTGAAGCACGCCTCCGGATGCGGGAGTTTCTCGCTGCATTGAAGACCCATTAGTGGCCTTCGGCTGTTGTCTGCTCTTTGGTCGGGTTGTTGTCTCTTTGACACATTCCCATTGCCATTCTCGATTTTATTTATCATCGAAGACTTTTTGGTCTCTTGTAGAGAGTGATTTCATTGGCAATCTTACCAATTATTCTAAGTTCCGTTTTATTTTAAATCGACCGTCACTGATGAATCCTTTGTAAGGAAACGCGAGTTTGGAGAATACAGTTATACATCTGCATTGTATCTTTCATGAATGTTTTAATTATTATCCGAGATACAGACCTATAACCACCAATACTTAAAATTGACGAATGACCTATGAAACTGAGGTCAAGGTCAGATTGCCACATCTTGTCGGATATGTAAATCATACATAAATTAAATCTGGCATTTGTTAACGTCTCATCGGAGAGGTTTTAAGAATTGAACAATGGACAGTCTGCGGGCTGAATTCTTCCTACTACCTGATTGGAACATATTACTGAGACGTGAATAATTAAAGTTCGTTGATTGGTTGGGAAAATCCAAACCTAGTAAATGTCTTTCAATCCCGTAGAGTATCGGATTTGTAATCTGTATTTTAGCGTTTAGATTTTCCCTTGTCACCAATCATGCATATTGGTACACAGGTAACTTTTTCTATAAATAGCCAATCCAGTCGCTCACTATTTATAATTTTATACACGAAAACATAGGAAAACTTGAAGGAAATCATGGTTATGATATTTCATGATGAGAGAATAAATTGTTTGACAAATATGTAAAGCATTTACAACCATGATTTTAAGGATTAGTACGATAAGGACCTTATTTGACACACACCATTAAACGATATACTACTTCATAACGTGTGTGGTAAAATTTGTTGATTGATATGCAAGGCTATTCTGAATGAATTATTCTACAAAGCGAGAACACTTTCCACTTTCATCAGCTAAGAGACGGCTAGCTTTTTTTGAAAAGCTATTACTTGTCGAGAACTCATAATTGATCGATGAATGACGAAAGTAAGGGCAGTGTCAGTTTATATGCAATTAGTCATCTATATATTGCAATCATCCAATACAACCAATATTGTCCACCTATTGTATTTATTATCTAAGATACCACACTCATTAAGACAAACAAATAAACCATAAAAATGTATTAAATTTCAGACATACTATTTGCGAATAGTATGTTCACATTACAATCATTTCAGAAAATATAGAGTTTATAAAAAAACCAACAAAATCTCATGAAAAATAAGCATCGACCAATAGCACATGAAAATAAGGCCAATGTTAGATGAACCCCGTTCAATATTCTAGTAGAACAAACAAGCCCTGCAAACGCTAATTGTAATTGACCCATTGCTTAAAAAACATCAGAAAAAAACCGAACCATACAAAAATAAAAATAAATCAAGGACAATTGAAAATTATGTCATTGAAACATAAAGCTTTAATTTGCAAAATTTGAAGAATTCGGATCTTCTTCACATCTGAAATAAAAGAAAACTATACCAAAAGATAATGACGTCGAACTTGCATACCTATATTTTGCATTAAGTTGCGCTCTTCTCAGGCGAAACTAAATGTATGTCAAAATTATAAATGCTCATAATAACGATCTTTTAAAACTTTTCCAATGAATCATTTTAAACGTAAGTGAGCGGTAAATTCAGAAACTATTGATCTTACTAGATGGAGAGGTGTTTCATTGGCACTCATACCACCCTTATTATATCTAGTGAAAGAAACAAATATTTCATGTACAAATCATTTAAAAGTGAGTATGGTCTGTATTTAACTTAAAAAAGGGCATGGTGTTTCGAAAATCAAAATTATCGGACAAAAAGCAAAACGGACAAAAGCAACGGACAAAAGCAAAAGTGTCGGACAAAAAGCAAAATTATCGGACAAAAGCAAAAGCGGACAAAAAGCAAATTGCGGACAAAAAGCACTGTATCACACGATCATCAATGCGTTTTTGAACGTTATAACATTCGGTGTAATTAAACAGATATAGCATGTTCTTGAGGGTATTTGCGAAAATACCAGTCTTGGGAATGAATTTCCTCGCCTTACGGCTCGCGAAATTTAACATTCTCTCGACTGGTATTTTCGCAAATACCCTCCTTAACATGATATATCTGTTCAAAATCAATATATGCTATATATTGAAAATTTTACATAGAAAACAATGAGGCCAAGGATATGTGGTGAGCGTCTTCTTAAAATTTTAGTACAAAACTGGCGTCAAAGTGAGATAATGATATAGCACAAATACGAGAAGTTATCTCAAGAATAAATACGACATAACTTTAAAAAAAAAACAACATAAGAACATACACCTCAAGCACCAAAGATGTGACTATTTGTCTTTGTATACAATGTACCACACATTTAGTCTGCCGTAATAGTAGTTTGGATGTTAAACATCCTACAAACAAACTAAATCAATCTTGTTAGCTGGTTCCTTTGTGGATTTTTTTTTCAGAATTATATTTTAGGCACTAACCGTTTTGAGGGGGCATGATTTTTCTTTAATGAGAAACTTTTTTTCGACTTAAATAAAAAAGTTATTTTTCGATAACTTATAGAAACTAGAAAATTAGTTCGAAACGCAATGCATTATTTATTTCCCCTAAATTGCAATGGAAACAAAGTATTTTGTTCACTTTCCTTCTAAACAATGAATTGATTATATTTTATTTATTCAAGAAATTTAAAATCAAAACAATGTATTTAAGGGAAAAAAAAACCACAAAAGATCAATGGTAGGTGTTGTATTGTACTTTCGAAATTTTTCTTTACAACAAAACAAACAACAGTTGATAGAAATAAAAAAAAGGACATACGAATATATTTAGGATAATTAGGTCGAAGAAAGCATTTTGATCTTCCAAAACACCACTTCCAATAAAGGTATGCAATGATGACATCCGAATCAGATTAACGGCAAATATGATATTTTTTTGACATTTGTAGCTATATAGTGTATTTTGTATATTTATAAGCTGGTAACGCATGATTTGTACACCATATCACCCCTTGTTATTATCTACATAGTGATTAATATCATCTTTACATTACAATATATTACAAGACGCCGTACAGAAAGCAAGTTGTTATTTTGCAATTCGCCGTACAACGTGATACAAGTTGCCGTACAATAAACAAACACAGTTCTGGTCATATTCTTTAGAAAACATCTTTTGATAGCAAATTTCAGTAAATATAAAGTCATATAATCACAATCTAAATATGTGTCTATAAAAAGAATGAAAAACAGTTGATTATCATGAAACGGGGCGATGGAGGGCGATTGACCTCGAAATTGTCTGGTACCAAGTGAACAGTTTTGGAGTATACCACAAAATCTTGACTTTGTTTGCTACTTTTTGGTATAAAAAATGTAGCTAGTATATATATATATATATATATATCAGAAAATCGTTTCTAAAGCGGTAACCTCATCAAAACGTTAGAAATGGTTTAAATTCAAGGAATTCTTGACTTGTTTATTTATTTTTCCTTTCTCTCCGTACCCAATTTCCGGTGGCGATGATACACAGTGTTAATGGGTATGATAGAGTTGTCTGTTTGCTTAATTAACTTTGTAATCTAGCTTCCAGCTTGAGTCTTGTGTATCATATTCTAGCTGCAGTCTGCTACATCAACTATACATTATTCCATTATCAAATTAACCATAATTCTTTGAAAAGTTCAAACCCAATGTTTAACAGAATCGCAAAGAACATATTATCTTACAGTTCTATGAGGTTCCAGAGGAGAGTACAGAAAAGAGAATAATGGACCAATAGTACAGAAAAAATGGACAAAAAAGAAAGTAAAGAAAAATGTACAAAACCAAATGGAGAATGTGTACATGGGACACAGATGATGCCCCGCTTGCATAAGATGTAATGAGAGGACATAATTAGAGAACAGTAAAGTGCAATCTAATTAAATTAGTTCTCGCACTTGCTCCTCGTTGTTTATAGGTCGCGCGTGGACGCTGATTGGTCGGTCAAAGTTCACCAAATTTGACCCTAGACATGACCTCAAGCGGCTGTTAGATCTCTCACGCGCGACATATAAACAACGAGGAGCAAGTGAGAGAACTAATTTTAATTAGATTGGTAAAAAGTGACGCCTTCCAAATATCTTGATCTGTGTTTTATGGTAATAAGCATTGTGTAATAGTTTCATAACATGATCTTTTATTAATATTCAATAAATCTATGAAACAATGATACATTTCATGTAATTTTCATTAACGTTAAGATTTGGAATTCGTTCATGTCTTGTGATATATTGGTTGCTTATACTCTTCTTGGAAGCTCGTTGTGTGTTTTCATTCATTCTCATAAATATATGGTGAATGATGTGATATGGTTACCATGACTATAGTGTTAGAGCGGATATTAGCCGGCAGCTTGTTGTAGACCATTGAAATCATGTTAGCACGCATTGTGTATTTTTGGTACCCAGACGTGTAAAATCTGTTTGCTCCATTTGTCAATAGAGTTTTTACTTGACCGAATTATTCCTGAAATAAAACAATAAAAACAATATTGAAAGAAACGCGAAGAATTAGATAAAGGTTGTGGCTTGTAATACAGTAAAACAATGTTTGGCATTAAGAGATCAGATATAAAAATTTACATTTGGCGCAATTCGCTACGGTCTTACCATAATCGGCATCTGATATTTCAGTTATGAAATGGTGTATTTATATATCTTTTAATCATAAAATAATCAATGTGGAATCTTTTACAATCTTTTTGTATTCAAGATCTTTTATCAATGTCAATGCCGTGCTACATACTAGTATTATATATGTTTGACTCTTAAGTGTACAATTCTTATCGATGTAAATAAATGTACCCGCATGCCACGGACCCCTCGTTTTATCTTTTCAATCGTAAACTCTTTTCAGAAAAACGAATAATTGAACTTTTGTGTGCCAGTAGCGGATACAGGTTTCGAAGAAAGGTAGAAATAATGGTCGGCAATGATATAAGTATAGCCGAGAGTAGCGAACAAACTTTTTACGTTTATATGCCAAAATTATTTTTCATATCCTGAAACCGCCACAGATCGTACAAAAGTACTTGAAATCTTAAGACTTAATATGTTTACAGCAAAAGTCCTGTAAAATCAGTTAAAGATTTTATTTTCTACAAAATTTCTAGTCTTACTTACCCATTAGCTTTTAGTCAGTAAATCGTTGGCGTCGTTTTTGTGTATTCCCTCTGTACTTCATTCCCTGGTTACGGACACGCCCACTATCTTGTCCAAGATTCTACATACGTAGTCAATTTTGTACTTCTTTCTTGAGAATAACTTACTTCCATCTCGGTCTGTAAAATTACAATAGAAATAATTAACACATGGCATAGACAAAATCCGTTTGATCTTGCTGTGGTTTAATCTGGATAATACACAGGTCAGGTGTACATTAACTACTTCATTTATATTGCACAGGTCACATGACTGTACTTGACGCCAATGCCAGATGTTCAAATCCATTGTACAGTAATTTACGTTTATTGATTCCATTGCTACTACAGATATTTGTCATTCTCCATTTTGTAAGAAATATCAAGTGCATACATGTATCTATACTCGGACATAAAATGAGTCACTTGATAAAACATCAGAATAGAAAACATACAAAACAAATGCAGTAGCATTACAATCAACAAAGTACCCGTCTAAATAAGAACACAGTTTGTTATAAGACTGAATTTTTTTATCAATATAATTATCATTTAAAAAACATAAATGCAGTGATTGCGGTTATATATGAATATAAATAATGAGCAGCGACATTTTCCTAGTATTGTCTACCAAACATTTTTCTTGACAAAAATAATGTTCTGTAATTCAAAAGGTAAGTCACAACCGGAGAAATAACGAAAATAAATGGGAATTTGTCCATGGGACACAGATGATGCCCCGCTTGCATACCATATACAGTTATAAAGGGACAAAACTGAAGAACGTTAAAAGTGACGCTACCAAGTACTTGATCGGAGTTTTGTGGTAATATTTAACTTTCATAATATTTGGTTGAAGAAAAGTTAAGTTAGAGAACAGAAACGAACAATTCAGCAATTTTCCACTTGTAAAGGGCATAACTCTAGAACAGTAAAAGTGAAGCCACAAAATTCCATCTTGATCTGTGTTTTGTTGTAATACGCATTATGTATAAGTTTCATAACATTTGGTTGAGACAAAATAAAGTAAGAGAACGGAAACGAAAATTCAGCAATTTTTCCATTTGTAAAGGGCATAACTCTAGAACGGTTAAAGTGACACCACCAAAATGCAAACTTGGTCTGTATTTTGTAGTAATAAGCATTGTGTATAAGTTTCATTACAACTGGTTGAGGCAAACTAAAGTTAGAGAACGGAAACGAAAAATTCAGCAATTTTACATTTGTAAAGGGGCATAACTGTAGAACGTTTAAAGTGACACAACCAAAATTCAAACTTGATCTGTGTTTTGTGACAATAAGCATTTTGTATAAGTTTCATAACATTTGGTTGAAGCAAACTAAAGTTAGAGAACGGAAACCAACTTTGGGACGTACGTACGGACAGACGTACGTACAGACGAACAAGGGTAAAACTTGGTGCCCCTCCGCTACGGCGGGGCATAACAATTATTATTCATACATTTCTTTGTACGGCTTAAAATATCAATACTAACGAGTTCATGTTAGAAATTGAATATTTGTAAAGTTCACAGTTTCAATACGAAATTGAAAGCACAGCTCTGGAAAGAACTGTTGCTTGGCAGTCCACGATATTTTCTTTCTGGTTTTGATTCATTAAATGCATTTCTTTATTTTCAAAATTATCCTGTTAAGGTAGGATTACACGATTATCTGTCAATGTCTTGGGATGCAAAAGTTTTATTTGGTTATATGATGGAATCAAAATATTAGAGACATCTTTAATCATAGAATCAGCAGGTCGTTTGTAGGTACGAATAGCCTTATTCACTTCTATGACCTGTTCTGCCCATTATATGATCACTGACTCCTGCTTGGTACAATCTTGTTGCAAATGTTCTTTTCCCCGAATGGTTACTAAAATTCCCCTTCAGTTCTCCTTTTGGCATATTGCTAATCTATTAGCACCCAATATGTGGTCAAACTTGACAGAACCTTTTACGTCACAGGACTACGATAAAAGGACTGCCAACAGATTGATCAATTTCATATATTGGACTGATATACATCTTGTACGAGTCAAATATCTGATAATTCATGTCTAAATATTGTTACACAGATTTTGGTGCAACATAGCGATTGCGTAGCCATCCGTTATACGTTTTATTATCCTAACTCCGGCCGGTATTCAATATAGTTTCCATTATCATCTTCTCCTAAAGTTCTGTATTTTGTGGAATTTGCAGATTACGATGCGACCACGTAGATCAAAATATTTACTGTTGTAGAAAAACATTATGCAATTAACTTTTGGACGAGTGATTACCAAACACAGACTTATCCCAAACTATGTTTTCCTTTTCAACTGAAATCGGATCTGCCTGTTTAACATTTATACTATAACCATCTGATGTTAATTTTTTCATCTATGCGCCAAGGATAAGCCTAAACCTCAGAAATCTGTCATCTGTTATGGTTAGAAACACCTTGTGACCGCTTTCCTCTTAGAAGACCAGTTATAAAAAGATAAAAGTCTTTGCATGATATTTCTCTCCATTCTTTTTCGAACTTCTACAAATTTCCCAAAATACTGTTTATATCTTTAACAGACAAATCCTTAAGGCCTGGTGAAATGAATCCACTACCAAGTTTAGAATTCTTCCAGACTTCATAAAATTAACTGCTCATTTTGTGGCTTTATTTGTGTTTATGTTCTCAGTTTCTTTCATTAGTATATCAATTTCGTGGTCTGTCATTTCTGCAAATCTGGATTCGACTCCTTGTCCCTTGTGTTTAAATATTGTTTGGCAGTGGCAAATTTTTCATGAATATTCCGTATGAGAACAATTTGACGATTAATCTAATGAAAAGTCTCTGCAAAGATTAACTTAAAAATAGTAAAATCATATACAAACATGAATAATAAACGATCGATATCGATATTGCACCACTTGCCTTGCGTACAATGCAATTATTTGACGCGCTTAATTTGCTGATAAAAGAGGAATTTGGTAAGAGCTTGAAACTTCCTATACTACGGGAATTTGTGAAAATAAGAATAAAAGGGCAGCATATATAAACCATAGGTACTTGGGGACAGGACAATTTTTTGCCTCTCCCGATTTTCAAAAATAAGTTTGTTTTTTTTTCATTAGTTTCAATTATTTTCGTGGTTTACAGTACAATATGAACATAAATATACTAGAATTAACTTGTATTTGTTATTTACTATCAATTCCAAGTTTACTATCCACAGCGGTCACTGATATATTATATAGAGATATACCCAGGGTAGGTATAATCAAGGGTATACGCCGGTGCCCCGTTGGGAGAGGGTAGCTGATTTCTATTACTAGTGTCGGTTTTAAGAAGGAAAATTTCCAATAATTAAGGTAATCACAGAATATATGTTTGAATTTTAACACTCAACTATGCCGCTTCTAAACCGAGTAAAAATGATAAAGTATAAATTGCATCAATATTAATAAAATGCTTCACCGAGCGCAGACTGATACGACCGCAGAGGTCGAACCCTGAACAGTTGGTGCAAGTTTGGACACAATATTCAAGCTTCATACTGTCTGAATTTGATTGTGATCAATTTTTGACATAATATAGGTTTCTGACAAAAATAAATGTGGTGAAAGATCTTAAAATTTGAAATGGGTTGAAATATTTGTATTAATTTTCAATTGAAGATTTTTGCTGTTGCGCACTGTGATATTGTGCAATACTGTGCTATTGCACAATACTGTGACATTGTGCAATATTGTGCTACTGCCATCATTTGGCCATATACTGTGCTATTGCGCAATACTGTGCAATTTAAGATTTCTTTCCATTGCGCAATACTGTGCAATTGGATATTTCTTGCTATTGCGCAATACTATGCAATTGAAGATTTCTGGATATTGGACAGTATTGTGCTATTGCTATAGCGCAATACTATGCAATTGCAGATTTCCTGCTATTGCACAATACTTCAAATAATAATTTACAAATCATGTTTGGTGTGTATTTCCTGTCATATCAGTATTTTTGCTTTTATGTATAAATCAGAAATAATCAATGTAAAATGGAAAATTTTAAGAAAAAACCCCAAAAATTATTTCAATCCCAGCTTTCCTTTGTGGTATGGTACCTTGCAGTACAATTTCAGAGAGATCCATACGCTTAAACACAAGTTATTGTCTGGGAACTAGAAAAAGGCTTGTTTTTGTCCCTTTGCCCTAATTCCTGAACGTTTGGGGCAATTACCCCGAAATTCAATCCCAGCTTTCCCTTTGTGGTATGGTACCTTGCATTACAATTTCAGAGAGATCCATACGCTTAAACACAAGTTATTGTCTGAAACTAGAAAAGGCTTGTTTTGGCCCTTTTGTCCCTAATTCCTGAACGTTTAGGCAATTACTTCCAAACTCAATCCCAGCCTTCCTTTGTGATATGGAACCTTGTGGTACAATTTCAGAAAGATCCATACACTACACACAAGTTATTGTCTGAAACTACAAAATGCTTATTTGGGCCCATGTTTGGCCCCAATTCCTAAACTGTTGGGACCATAACCCTCAAAATTAATCCCAACCTTCCTTTTGTGGTTTCAAACCTTGTGTTTACATTTCATAGATTTCTATTTACTTATATTAAAGTTATTGTCCGTTAACCAAATGTCTTCGGACAGCGCTGACGCTGACGCCGCCGACGACGACGCGATACCAATATACGACCGCAAAATTTTTGCGGTCGTATAAAATAAAGAGCATGCAGACATCCCATAGAGCAAATTAGAAGGATGATTGATATTGACCATTTGTTATATGGTCGTGTTCTTACCGACACGTACATGCAGGTCATAACGTGATTAATTTTATTGAATGGAATCAAATCTACTAATGGGTGCCGAAGGAGGTCCATCTGAGTTTTGAGCGAGGATTTCTTGGCATGTTACAGATAAAAGCTCAGAGTTCTTCTTCTTCTTTCAATACAGAGTCGGACTCTTCTTGAGTGTATAATGACTCTTGCTAGTATAATGACTCTTGCTAGTATAATCATGAGGCCTTTCCTCCTCCATTATCAAAACCAGCAATAACTATTTACAGTAATTATTATTTACAAATTAAAACTATATACATCTGGGATCTAAGGAGTTCTAGGTGTGAGAAGCTCCTGTCAAGGCCTCTAGCAGGATGGGAAGGCTGGCCTTGAAATCTTAAAGTGTAGCTGATGTGGCTTTTTCCGGTAAAGTGTTCCATTCCCTGTTTGATCTTGGAAAGAAGGAGTATCTATACTGGTCTTTTAGAGTACGCTGTTGGTGTATGCGATGACCTCCGTGAATCTCTAGATTTGTAGTACTTTAATGGGTCAATGTCTACCAGTCTGTTTTGTATCTTGTAGGCCATAGTGAGGCGGTCTTTGCAGCAGCGATCTTTAAGTGGCTCCCATTAAATTAGAATTATTAAAACAGACAAGGTGCAGTGGCAAATATTTCATGTATGATTTTGAACACAGAGAGGGTACCCTGGCACCCTTTACCAAAAAAAAGTCTTCTGTTTCTTTATGTGCCCTCGGACTTTAAGTTTTCAATTGTAGTTTCACTTTCTTTATTCGGTATTCATTCTAATGTAAGACCAACGTGGTACAAATCACTTGATGCAGGAATATATTAGTTTGGAATTAGGCTATTTTTTCTTTTCAGGTGGGGACTCCAAGCAGACAAAATGCATGTGTATAAAGGCACTGTAGATTTTCTTTTAAGATAAAGAGAGTTGCCGGTCCTGTAAATGAATAGATCAGTTAGAAAGCAATGCTTTAACAAAAGGAGGGGTTCCACAGGAATATTTTTATCTTATGAACTCCGTATTTGAAAGTTATATCTTTTTTAATTTAATATAAAAAAAAAAAAAAAAAAAATAGACATGGTCTTTCTTTCTTTCTCCGGTTATCTTGTGAATTAGCATGTTAAAATCCGTTTCAGCTAGTTGGTCTAGTACAAAGCAGGATTAATACTCATAACACACTAGCATGCTCTGGTTCTAAATATGCATCTAATTAACGCGCGGGAAGAAGTCATCCATCATCATCAGCGTGAGACAAACAACCGATGCAGTAACATTATGTGTTTGATATTCATTTTCGGTGTTGTGTTGTTTTGTTTTTCGTTTTTTCTTCTGAAATTTGATCATGTTGAATAAATAGGAGACATGTGTATAACTTCTGAAAGGTTTAAAAGAATATATTATTAGTTTTTTAATTATGTTTAAAATCATTATAGTACTGTAATTTTAGAGGAGATATGAATTTGCTGAACGTCTAGTGGCAAATACTTCATGCATATATGGAGAGCAATAAAAGAATGTATTTCAAACCAGAAGCTGCACGTTTGCCGAAAAAATAGAAACAAAACATAATCCACAGTTATTTTATTTGTAGTAAGCTAGCAGCCATCTTTGTTGGTCGGTTGTAGCACAATCTCATAAATCGTAAAAGAGACCGCAAAAAAGGAACCTAATAAACATCTGCTACTTGTCAGTATACAATCTTTTGCATATGCCTGTATTTCAGTGGTTGTCGTTTGTTGTTATATATCATTGTTTTACGTTCATAGTTTTGTACATAAATAAGGCCTTTAGTTTTCTCGTTTGAATTGTTTTACCGTGATTTGTCATATATCTACACCATCAGTAATAATTATCTTAGATGTTAACTTGATGAAATGCGGAGTTTTAATTCCCAATGATTTTGTCATTTATAAGTCTTATAAAACAAAAGCGTATCTTAAGCATGTGTAGAAGGTACTTAATTAACAACAGAAATTACAGGTTTTGAAGGAATCATTTGCTCAAAATATATTTAAAGAGACCGGATTAAATGCTGAAGATTTTGAAAATTATGATAAACCATACAATAAAATTAAATATTCCTTAAAGATGAAGTTTAAGGTGGTACCAAACACCTTGACTAAAATTAATTTGGCTCGTTTAATTTTTTATAAAATTTTAACAAAATATTTCCTTTAACCCTTTGACAAAAATATATAAATTTCAAAAAACTTGAACCACAAACTTTATTGGAAAAATTTCATTGGATATATAGCAGTTTGACAAACACTAATGATCACTGAGAAGCTTAACATTTCCTTTACAATAGAACGTGATTAAAACGTTCAGCTGATTTTACAGAGTTATCTCCTGTAGTGTTATGTACCCCTTAAACAGATATCACATGAAGTTTATACAAAAAAGTCTTGAATAAACTTTCTTCAGTAACAGACCGTTCAAAATTATTTCTATAGGGTCAAATAAAATCTGGAATTAAAATTGAGAATTATTTATCAAAAGAATCAAATTTTAAAACCAGACAATTAATTTCTAAATTAAGGTTTAGTGACCATAACCTAGAAGTTGAAATGGGACGAAATAAAATGTACCCAGAGATAAAAGGTTATGTAAACTTTGTAATATACTTGATAATGAATACCATTTTTTTATATTGCAAACTGAACTCAACTTTAAGAGATTGCTTATTTTAAAGATTAAATGATATTAACCCCGATTATAAAAATTATCAACCACTTTTAAAGCTAAAACAACTTTTAAATCCTGAATCTGAGCTTTTGACAGAAATTGGTGACTTTATAAAGCAATCTTTAGAATTGCGAAAATGAGGACCATGTCCATCAAAGGTTACATTACCATTTATAACTATGTTTTTATGTTTATATTTGTAGTTCTTCACTTTCTGTATTATATATGTTTGTATTTGTGTTTGCTTGACCCATATGGGTGTATTTTGCAAATAAAATTATTATTATTATCATTATGTGGATATGTAAAACAACTTCAAATTATCATTGCTATCACTGTCGCCGTCGTCGGACATCAAATTCCAGGAAGATCATGGTCATGAAGGATGTATTTTGATTGAGGACCGAAGACAATCACTGACATTGTTTCCGAGTTAGAATAGCGACATGCTGCATGATAAACTATTTTGAACAATGATAGAAACTTTTTAATAGAAACAAAATTTCAAGTTACTCATTGTATTAAAATAAAGAGTACTTTTTAGAGTTTCCTAGTAATGGATTTTTAGTAATTTAAAATTAATACAGTGATTAACTAATACAATGATTAAAATAAGTTGAACAACGCAATTTAATCATTGTATTTACTAACTCGAATAATTACAGCGCCACCTTACGGTCATTGTCCTCCAGAGGTAATGTAGTGATCGAAGTGAGTGAAATATAACGACTGGATTATTCGGGTTATGTATTTACTAATCATGCGATTAACTTTTCACGACTCGTTAAAATTAATCATATGATTAGTTTAATCACAAGTTGAACAACAGACCCCATTTACTAATAATCATAAACACGAACAAATAGGAAAAGGAAAAGAGGGGTCCATGCATTCCTCTAACTATCCACGCAAAATTAGGATGAGTCTGCACGTTGAAGATTATTTTAACAAGAGTAGCTGAATGTTCCGAATGAACATGAAACCACAAATCTATGTCCAGTCCTAGGTCAAATGAAATAGCTGAAGTGTCGATGAAATCTCCAGATACATTCTCATCCATCAAATTACTAAAAATCCATTGCTAGGAAACTCTCAAAAAGTCCTCTTTATTTACATTTTTCAGTTCCATATCGTCCTTTAATCCTTTAATGTTTCTAAAACTTGTGATAAAACTAAATCGTCCTCCAATAATTTTTGTTAATTATGACTATAAATGTTCTGTTTTCTAATTGGCTAATAGCATAGGAAATCCTCTTCGGTAAAACATTATAATCACCACGGAAAAAATCACGAGAGATTAATATAATAATAGCTTGTTAGCTATTTTAGGAATGCATAAATATAATAGTTTTATTTAGACGATTGCATAAATATCAACCTATCAGCACTCTCGTTATAGAATCGTTTGAACTCCCAGACGACACTTATATGTGTTTCCCGAAAGTATGAAAGGAGCAGCAGAAGTACTCACTGAAAAACGCTTTTGATTTTAAATGATGAAGAAAATAAGACGATTTTGCTAGAAAAGGACTCAAAAAATACTCGCCGATCAACAGATTTTTAAATTAGCGTAAGGCCATAATTTCAATCTTATTTTCGGGAGAAAAATCTACCGGAAGATTTCGAGAATTTGCCTAATATCAACAATGAATTGAACTGTATATTGTTTAGATTTTATCTTAAGGCTCGCACAGAAAGCGGTGAACTATACAAAAATCTTTTTTTTCTCATTAAGACAAGGATTTAATTGTATCTTACTATACAAATCCTTGATTAACACATGATAACATCAACAGACGCTTATCAAATTTCGATAGACTGATATGAGGCAGGTGTAACCTGTGAAACGGAAAGAAGTAAGAAACCCTTTAGAATACTTTACTATATCTTGTTAACAGCAACTTTATACATGTATATATAAACATAAATTGCAATTCCCAGCATAATGTCTGGTGAGAAAGTAGTCCAAATAATTATGACGTCTTGAAAGGTTATTCTATTTTTGCTTTGACGCCTTCAAAGCAAATAAATGGGAATGTGTCCATGGGACACATATGATGCCCCGCTTGTATATAACGTTATAAAGGGACATAACTCAAGAACTGTAAAAGTGATGCTACCCAAATTTGTACTTGATCTGAGTTTTGTGGTAATAAGCATTGTGTATAATTATGTTTCATAGCATTTAGTTGAGGCAAACTTAATTTAGAGAACGGAAACAAAGAAATTAGCTATTTGTTCTTTTGTAAAGGGGCATAACTCTAGAACGGTAAAATTTATGCCACCAAAATTCAAACTCGATCTTTGTTTTGTGGTAATGAGCGTTTTGTATAAGTTTCATAACATTTAGTTGAGGTAAATTAAAGTTAGAGAACGGAAACAAAGGGATTAGAAATTTTCCATCTGTAATAGGGCATAACTCTAGAACGGTGAAAGTGACGCCACCAAAATTCAAACTTTATCTGTGTTTATTGGTAAGTAGCATTATGTATAATTTTCATGACATTTGGATGAGGCAAACGAAAGTTAGAAAACGGAAAAAAATTCAGCAATTTTTCCATTTGTAAAGAGGCATAACTCTAGAACGATAAAAGTGATGCCAACAAAATTCAAACTTAATCTGTCTTTTGTGGTAATAAGCATTGTGTATAAGTTTCATAACATTTGGTTGAGGCAAACTAAAGTTAGAGAACGGAAAACAATTTTGGTACGTACGGACGTACAGACGGACAAGGGTAAACTTAATCAATGACCCCAACCGCTACGGCGGGGCATAAAAATATAAAATAGACTTTCAAGACATCATAATCATTTGGACTAGTAACTGAATTTAATTTTAAAACAGGAATTATACATAAAACCGAAACATAAAAACATAGTATTATATATCTCAGCAAGGATTTAGCTCGTTAGATATATGCAGTATCCGGTCATGTGGGTGAAGGTTTTCCTTGGATAGACTTATCACTCTATAACTGAAGTTAACTTTTATTTATAGAACATGGCAATAAGACAAAAAAAAAACAAACAAACAAACAAACAAACAAACAAACAAACAAACAAAAACAAACCCAACTTTGATACGTCTATTTTAACTATTTGAACTTTACTAATAATTGTTATACTGCATACGTAAATTGATAGATAATATAATGATTTTGGTGGAATTGAAATTTTATTAAAATGTTTAAATCAAAATATATATGCCTTTTATCATTCATTATTATATTCAGTACACAGAGAAGACTTATTATAATACCCGTAACTCTTTTCTGGTGTAACATAATCACACTGTGAAAACAGATTTCTCCCCAAAATACTCCCAGTATTACTCCCATTTGGGAGAATTTTATGACTTTTGATTGCAGGTAAAAGTAATAAAAATCAACAAAGCATGACTGTATGGTCTGACACTGACATGTAAATGTAATTACAGGTCAACTGTTCGAAATATTTTCCTCAAAGCTGTATATCTGAAATATCTGAAAAGGTGATGAAATGATTTTTGCGTGAACCCCTCAGGGGTTCACGCTTATAGACGGGTCTTTCTAATTATCCCCTTAGTATTGCACATGTCCGCACGAGGTCATCGATGTCCGGTCGCCATTAAGGTCGTAAAACATTGTAAACATTAGAGAAAGCTCTAATCTTCTTCATAGACATGTGTAATCTGAACACACATAACTTTATTGTTGATACAACCAAAATGAATGATCTGAATTATTAATTTGATAATTATCTCATATTAATGAGATAACACATTGGTATGCAACGTTGTCGTTTGGACAAGAAGACTTCATAGACGTGTGTAATTAACTAGGGATAATCACAGTTGGAAAGGCAAACAGTGTTGACTTGTTTACCTTCACATGTTAACGTAATTGCTTGTTATATAATAAACATGTATTACCCCAGGAGTTCACATCAGGAGACCCGTAATTCCTACTTTGACAAGTCCAGATGCTTATAATTCGATACAATTTAATAATAAAAAGTAATGAGCAGGTCTATGATTACCAGTATATATATATATGATTTAATATACAGTTATCTTTTAATTTTCACTTGTTCATAACAACAATAATGAGAAGAAGACCAGGAATTATCTCGTCTCCAAGCTAGTTTATACACACTCACATTTAATGACATCCAAGACAGGAGATTTAGTCCACTGTTCATTGAAGAGTTTATGATGATTTAATCTAACTTTTATTGTTGGGTTACAGTCTCATTGACATAAATCACACTTCCTGAATTCTTTCATTCAAGTCAATTATGGAAATCAATTAATTAAAATAAAACAATCTGAAGGTTGAATAAAATGTAATAAAAAAATGAAGGACGAAAAACACAATTTTCAATGTAATTATATTCAATCCGTATCTACATTGACATCCCGTATTAAATCTGATCTCAAATTTACCAATACGGAACAAACAAGAATGTCATCAAAATTCTTTAAAGACGACACTGTTATAGTTCCACTTAAAACTGTAAATACTTTCAGTTTACGAATGGCACGCTCTACATGTATTCGTACATGTGCAATACGTCTAGTAGTTGTGACATCTTCATTTGAATGCTGGGGTCTGCATTTTGTATACGCAGGAATGTTTAATTTTACACGACGAGGAAAAAGAAAATCTTCAATTGTAAATCCACGATCTGCCATTACTTCATCACCCTGCAATAAATAGTTTAAAATCCACTCTTTTCCACGATAAACTTGTCACTAGCTCTTCCGCCAAAAGCTTTGGAAATAAACATGATTTGTCCATGTGGAGATATTCCAACTAAATATTTTGCGGTATCGTGCGACTTATAATTACTGAAAGTTTCACTTGTAGTTTTCAAGTTCGTAGGTCGTTGTATAAATATTTCGGCACAGTCTATTATTACAGTGGTGCGAGGGTAATTTTCTCGGAAAGATTCGGGACAACATGCTCGTATTGTTTCCTCGACAACCATGCAACTAAATCCTTAAGTTTTTCTGCAAGGACTGGCATCCAAGGATTAAACATTTTACTAGCTAAACTTTTAGAATTTCCAAATCTACGAGCTAAGTCATCAAACAGCAAGTTTAGTTTAAGTTTCATCAACACTAGTAGTAACTGGTCGGCGACTTCAAGTTGAAAGTTAAATGTATTTACTTCTGACATAACCTCTGCTAACGTAAAGAATACTTCTTTACTTACACCAGTATATAACAAAGAGTCACTGTCCGTTACTATACTTATTTTTGCGGACATAGCGCTACTTTCAATTTTGACTTGAACCCCTTTTCTTCTGTCAACGCCGTATTCGTTTGAGTAAAGGTATTCTGTGTGTCCGACTAGGGTTTTGAATACATGTGATCCTGTGAAATCATATAATCAGTATCGCCATATTGTGTTCCAGGTGGATTAACCACATTAAAATCACAAAAGCTTCTGGAAGCAGTTCAGAATTAGACGGTCCTTCAGTCTGATTAATGTCAACACCTGCCTTGGTACTACTACTTTCTTCCAGTAAACGTTTTCTTTTCTACTTTCTGGTTCTTGTCTCGAAAGTTTACGTCTACCGGGGTTGTTTGGCTTTCATACCCAAGTTTTAATTTCTGGAAAGGATTTTGTTCCGTCGGAGCACCGTCTAGAAAGTGATCCGAGCATACGAATACTTGCTTTGGAAGTGTTCTTCTATTTAAAGCTTTAATCCACTGTAATCGTTTTGTCTCATTAGCGGGCATAACATGCAGTTTAAATGGAACCAAACAAGAACAGTCTTCGTGATTTTGTCCATGTAATTCACAAAATAATACGTTCCAATCATTTAATTAACGACGATTATTAGAACATCCATTAACAGCACAAGAATTTCCACCCCTTTCCTATATTTTTTGTTTTTTGCCATGGTCATATGTACATGAAATATGTGAAACAAAAACGTTATAAATGACCGATAATTATATAGACTATATAGATTATTGATTGCACGTGCGTTATCATTCACGAGTGCTATGGCCGACGTACCACGTGACCTCTTAATGGCAGCGCACATGTTTTTGAGATAAGACGTGGATAAACCCGTCTATATATTGGCGAGGCGAGTTTTGGATGCGTCTATGGGCCACTCGATATCCTCGGAATCACGATTTTCGGAACGTCTCGAAAATTTTCCATCATTTATACAGGTAGTTATTTGTCTTTGATACGGTCCTCTATGGGAAGGCTACCACGTGACCTTGTTTATTTCAACAATCCGGCAAAGTTCATTTGTAGATTTGAAAGCAAAACAATAAAGACTAGGTTGCATTCTAAAATCATTCATATGTTAGAAGCTATTTGCCTTTTGACAAAACATATATGTTTTAATAATGTGAATGTTTATTTAATATCAAGTATAATGATAACGCAATTATATCATTCATATTTTGAGACGGTCCCTCTACGCGTTGGGTGTATAGTATTTAATAAACCTGGGAATAGTTTATTGATATATAATGACCAGAATAAATTGATTATTTCTGAACGTTTATCATTTGATATTTAGTATTTCAATCATAGCATGAGAAAAGTCGGAAAGCATGAAGAAAATTAAGAAAACGATATTTCTGTTTAATATGTTTATCTAAGGTCGGAAACACAGTGGTCGGAAAGCAGAAAGATAATCAAACAAAAGGATTTTCTGTAAAAAATGTCTAATTTCATGAATAGATACTATCAGACTAAGAGAATATTCATTGAAAAACTGAGACTGAATTTATTACTAATAATTATAGAATATAATCAAAATTACGGTGATCCCAATATGGCGGAGCCCAAAATAGGTAAAATCGTCTTTTGTAATTTCTCCGTGTACACGCACTGTTTTAAAGAATTACTCACCCGCTAGGTTGATATGTACGGTATTGTTGTATGTGTGTGTTCTTAATATCATATGTGACCTTGTAACCGAAATAAAAGTCATTGAAAATTTACGGAAGATCATGGTAACTCCAAGAATTTTGTTTGTTATGATAGTAGTAACTTGATTATTAGATAGTCGTAACTTGTACATGATCATAGTTACTTGTCAGTGATGATCGTAACTTTCTTTATATGATGATGGGCGACTAAATAAATCGTGTTTGAATGTTTGATAACTAGTAAATAATTTACTAATTTACTTTTTGCTTTGTAGATATAGTCTTTAATTCTAACAAGTCATAATTTACGGTAAATGTTCATCATGAACAAGGAGAGGCAAACATTTTCCATGTTCACACATTTTAAATGGAAACTATTGTCTAAATTACGTTCGTTTTCAAGTAAAGATATGCTTTAGGTCACGGTATCTTATTTTCCTGTGAATCTCGTTCCTTTTCAAACACTTTTTCGTAATCTGAATGTTGAATTAGTTCCTTTGGTATGTGTAGTTAAACCACTCATCAACTTTAAGAACCATTCTGACAACTTCACTCTGACTTTCAATCCATATTTCAATATATCATTAGATACATACATGTCAGTGCTTATATAAAATACATATAAAAAAATAATTGCATAAAGCACATTGCAAAAATTTTAAAAAGTAATGCTTAATGCTGAAAATAGCATTTTTCATCTATTTTTGACAGTTTTCATGTCACAAAAGGTGTACTAAAGTTAAAAAAGACAACTTCATTAAAAATAAAATGTGTACTGAGATAACCTGCATTCCATGACAGTGTTTGTTTACATCAGTCCTGACATTACATTACACATACTGTACTTAAAGGCGATGCTGGTGTTGGATGAAAAATAAAGGCTAATAATAGATTGGGTGCCTATATCTCTGAGTCAGCCTCCCAGTGATGACAATATTTATATTTAGATATTTTTTTGTGTTTAACAATAAAATCACTATTTCAATTTATTTAGAAAGTCAAGTTAAATTATTCTGCAAGTGTATATTTTTGCTATGCCTGTGACAAAATTCAAAAAAGGAAATAAATATTCCTTCAATATAGGACACAATCCATATAATAAAGACCAGAAAAGATCTGAGGAAACATTGACTGGAAAAGTTTTAAGAAATGGAACCACTACTCACTATAAAAATGCAAACTCAAAGAAATCTGTAGCTGGCGGCCTGAAAACTGTTGGCAAAGATGATAGGTCTTCCTCGGACTATTCTCTCCGCAAAGGGAACCAAACCAAAATCAGGAAAAATCTTTCCAGACTCCTATTAAAACAACAAAGTAAGAATAAATTATTATCTAAAATGTCTCTTGAAATTATAAATTAACAAGTTATGAATAAATGTCAATAAAATATCCTTTCTTTATGTAAGTTAAGAGATATAAAGTTCTGACTGTCTATTAAAACACTAAATTCTGTTTGAATACAAGAATTCAATTGAAATAAAATATATATCAGGTGACAAAGGCATTAAAATATAAAATCATCATTAGATTTACACAAAAGTAGACAGAATTCATTTTCAAGATAGTAAAAGTAATAAAAGAGCACAATTTTAAATATGATATAAGGAGGTAATTCACATTTATATGGAAAATATTCTCACAATGCATTTTGGCAATGCTGTCAAGTACAACGGCGACCTAATCTCACTTTCAGGGACACGAGAGAAAAAGAACAAGTGCCACCTGGGCAGAGAAAGCAGATCAAACCGGTATGTCCATATTAACCAAAATGCAGTAATGTGGAATACAGCTTTCAAGGAACATGCCAGTATATCCCCAGTGTGTAATGGATTTCTCCACTGGGACATGAACAAAGAAGAAATAAGAGGATTAGGCTGTAGAGAACAGATGAAATGTACACATTGCACATATCGTTCTAAATTTTTTCATTGTACGAAGAAATTGCTACCAACAAACCAGGCAGGAGACCAGCCAAAGTAAACGTTGGACTTGCTGTTGGACTGAGTAAAACACTAATGGCTGCAGCAGGTTACATCCGACTCTGCTTAAGTACCAATCTGCCACCACCATCAGCTCAAGGTATCCAGGATGCGTGTAATAAAATACTCCTGAAATAGAAGAAATAAATAAGAACGATATGAAACTGAAGCGAGAAAGACTTAGATATACAACAGATTGGGAAGTTAAGTGCAAACGCTATTAATGCACAATCTGATGGAATGTACAACAACAATTTGTATTCCGGAGTGGGAAAAACACCTTTTCAACCTGTCACTCAAGTTATATACAGCTTAGCAGAAAATGTCACCCAGCAACATGACATTGGATTAGTTGTGCACAATAAACTTAAAAAGGTAAACATCACAAACCATCAGATGAGCACCAATGTATTGGTAAGGACTGTTCGGCCACATTCCCATTCGAAAAAAAGTATCGGCGATGAAAAACATGGGCCAAAGAGTTACTTCAAGAGCTGAAGGAGTCAAATGACATGGAAGCCGAGTACCTTACAACTGATCCATATAGTGGTGCATATCAGGCTGCAAATGAATTGCATGAAGAAGGCATTACACAAACTAAACCAACTCACCAGATTGATACCCGACACATTTCAAAAGGACCACCGTCTTTTCATAGAGAAAAATAGCACGTCATCTGAGATTTTGAAAGGGAATACTGCTATATTAAGGACTCAAATTCAAAATAAACTCGTGATTGATCTCTCCGAAAGATTTCACGGTGAAATCTGTAAAGCATTTGCAAAATATGGGAATGATATAGACTTGATGAGAAATAAATTAACATTTGCTGCAGATGCAATTGTACATGTTGATTGCTATCAGGACTGGCACCTTAAATGCTCAAAGCACTCTTTATTATGCAAAGGTTTAAGAAGTAACAACTGGTTAGGAAAGAGAGCTTTACTGGGAAAAAATTTGGAATAAAGCATAAAAAAATCATCAGAGATTCTGCGTGAATGTGTGAACTTACAGAATGTGCTCGGCAATGACGGAGAAAACTTAACTCAATTCCAACACGCAGAAAGTTGAAGCCTTCAATCGTGCTTTACGAACATCTATACCTAAAAATGTCACGTTTTCAAGGAACACCTCTGGACGGGCGCATTCTGCAGCACACTCTGTCAATGTAGGTACGGCAAACTCAAGATTTACTCTATGTGACAAACTGGGTTGTTCAATTACTGCAAACAGTAAAGTTCACCAAGCTGTTAACCAGCTACAAAAAATAACAAATATGTTAAAATATAAGAAAACAATCGATTCCTGTGTTTCACGATCAGAAAGGCGGGCAATTGTATTTTATTTGTACGAAAGACACCAAAAGAGAATCTCATACCAAAAAATATGCTTTTGCTGCCCCAAAAAGAGAAGTCGAAATATTAGGACCACCCCTATTGCAAGCCAGCTAAAAAAGAAGAAAACCAAATAAAACAGTAATAACCTTTCATAAAATGCAAAAGGGTTGATGTGATTTACAACAAATTTCCTGATTATGACAGTGTATGCGTTTTTGATTAACATCATGTTTTTCAAATATGAGATGATGTACATTAATACAACATTTATTTCCACATAAATGACTGCATTCCAACTCCTCAGGACCTTTGAATTTTGGAATTTCATCTCTTGTTTTCTGAAATTGAACCATGTATGCAAATCTATGGATTCTCTCTCTACTTTTTTCACCAGATGGCCATTTAACATTAGTATAACCATAGCCAGATGCATAAGTTGCACCAGTCCATACTATACACCCCTTTTCATTGTGTGAATTATCAGATTTATAAAACAATTTCAATTTCTGCTTTTGCCAAAATTCGTCCATAATGTTTCTCTTTCAGATTCATCAACAAAAGGTTAATATAAAAAAGGATTTTTAGAAAAAGGAACTTAACTTAAAAATTTGGAAATCCACCTTTAGGTTAAAATGAAGTAATTATTTGCATTGCCGACAATGTTAACATTTTCCCCTCTCACTCACTTACCCTAGCTTTAAGGAGGAATTTGTCTTTTGAATCACAGAGTATCATACCTTTGGGTGTTGTTCAGTACCAAAAAACCATATGGTGCCGCAGCTTTTTTTACTTTAAATTTTGGTTCTTAACAACTACCGTCTGGCTTGCACCTAATTTCTGTGTTAAAAATTGGGACGTTCACCTCTACAACAGATAGGTTAAGAAAATTATTTCTGATTTAATCAAATTATTTAAATGCATACATAATGTTGCATAAATACATACCTTTCTTTCACCAAAGTCATTTCTTTAAATATCATACATATTCATAAAAAAAATTATATTTACTTCTTGGCTTTATGTTTTGTTATAATAAAACACCCATGCAACCACGCATCCCATATTGCATGATAGGACCCGACACTACTTTAGTGTTTCGGCAGTTAAGCTTGGGATGGTCATTTTAAGATGCATTATTTGAATATAATCAAATATGAAAGTTATTCATGTATATATTGATATATTTATATTTAAATTCTTCTTCAATATACCTAGTTATTATGACAGATCTGACATCATCAGGGGTCCAACTGTCAATTTTATGTTTAAGTCTTTAACTTTGATCTACAAAGCATATCTCCAACACTTTTGTGTTTGCTATACGCAACTATTGGTGCTGTATTGAATATTTGTACACATTCTTCGTCAAATTGTAATAAATGCCAGTGTTTCATTATACGTTTCTTTATTTTACGTATATATGGATTATATTTAGTTATTAAAACTAATGGAATAATTTGTTTTCTTTTGATTTGTTTTGTTGTAGTAATTCAGTACGGTCAATTGATAAAGCATCAGTAATACTGTCATCTATTTCAACGTTATCATAACCCTATCTAATAATTTCACTTTGAAATTAGTTAGATTGTTTATTAATTTGTTATGGTCACTTGTGTTTCTAATTTGCCGTATTGCTTCACCTTTAATAAATCCTCTGAATACATGCTGTGAGTGACAGCTATTTCTGTGTAGAAACAGATAAGAATTGGTTTCTTTAAAATGTATTTCAAGGTCAAGAATGCCATGTGTTGTAAATCTTTGACCTTTCATTACATCAACATCTAAGAACGACATTTTATCGTTTGAGATTTCATAAGTGAACTTTAATAAGGGGTTATAATCATTTGCTAGATGAAACAAATCTATAATTTCATCTGATGTCCCATCATATATTATGAATCCATCGTCTCTATATCTGCCATGATAAAATATTTTGTCTTTATGTTGAAATGCAGAAATAATTTGATTCATTATTTCAAACATAAGTATGTCACAGATTTCCGGTGAAGGAACTGCACCAATTGCCGTACCTATTATTTGTTTATAAATTTTCCATCAAATTCAAATACATTGTTTTCTAAAATGATTCTCAACAAATGTATTAATACATGGACCGGCGGAGCACTGACTTTGAAGTTTGATTTGTCAAAACTGTCATAGGCTCGTCCAACCGCACCCAATAACGCTTCTTGAGGTAGATTAGTAAACATCTGTGTTATATCATACGAAACCAACAGGCTATTTGCCATAGGTTTTAATTTCTCAATGATATTAATGAACGATGTAGTATCTTTTATATATGTAGACTGATTTTGAACTATTGGTATAAGAAAATAGTCAACGTAATGACCTATAAGTTCAGTTACAGAACCACACTGTGATATAATTGGTCTGCCAGGTGGAATTATATTTAATTCATTTAATCCATCATGTTGTATTTGTTTAAACGTCTCAGTTTCAAGACGGTGAATTTTTGGGAGAATATAAATTCTCCTAAACGTGCATCTCTTAATTTTGACCATTTGTTAAAAATTTGAATGATATATTGTCGATTATGCCTTGGTCGTATAATGATTTAACATACTCAATGACCTGGATTTTCAGTTCTGCCATGTTAAATGAATCTAATTGGCAGTGATGTTGAGTATTTAGTTGTCTTGTGACTTCTGCTATGTAGTCTAGCCTGTCTAAAATAACACAATTTGAATTTTATCTGCCTTTTTATTACTATTGTTTCATCATTTTCAAATTGCGTAGCGCTTTTCTTTCGCCCTTAGTAAGATTGTTTTAACGTTTTTCTATTGGTAGAAAAGACAATTCAAGCTTTGTTAAATCTATATAGTTTTCCAACGTATGGCACGTAGAGGCAGGTTTATATCCTGTATTGTTACGAAATGGATGAAGGTCAGTTTTTCTTGACTGAACATATACCGACATCGTAGTTTTCTAGCAAATTCATTGTAGTCTTTTAGTATAGACATTTTGCATTTTGCTTGATGGCGTTGGTATAAATTTCAAGCCTTTCGCCAACAGGATATATTCCTGATTTGATAATCTGCGTTTTGATAGATTAACTACATGCTTTTCGCATGTGCAGTTCTTTGCTGCATATTATATTCATTCCGTTCTTTTTATTGTAGAATCGGAATTTTTGCTTTTAGCATTTCTATTAAAACGACGTGCCATTTTGAGTTCACATTGGGTGATTCTCTTAGCTACGTGCCTTTGTTGAGCTCACATTGGGTGGCTGAAGAATTTTAGGTTTACACATGTTATAAACCTTGAAAAGATCCGCCCACATTCACGTGGGTTGATAGGCGGGAATAAGATAGCAGTGAGAAATTGTCCGTGTTGATGATGTATAAATTAGTCACATTGTTTTGTGGAATTTTTCAAAGTAAATCAGGCCATCAAGTATTTTTAACTCAAGGCTAAAAGCTTTGTCCACCGGAACAATAAATCAGCACTGTATCCCATCAAACAGGAAATGCGGATCGTTCTCAATGCAGAAAACGATTCTCAGTAAGGTGCAGTAGGACAGCCGTCCTTGCATACATTTTGTTATAATAAAACACCCATGCAACCACGCATCCCATATTGCATGATAGGACCCGACACTACTTTAGTGTTTCGGCAGTTAAGCTTGGGATGGTCATTTTAAGATGCATTATTTGAATATAATCAAATATGAAAGTTATTCATGTATATATTGATATATTTATATTTAAATTCTTCTTCAATATACCTAGTTATTATGACAGATCTGCCATCATCAGGGTCCAACTGTCAATTTTATGTTTAAGTCTTTAACTTTGATCTACAAAGCATATCTCCAACACTTTTGTGTTTGCTATACGCAACTATTGGTGCTGTATTGAATATTTGTACACATTCTTCGTCAAATTGTAATAAATGCCAGTGTTTCATTATACGTTTCTTTATTTTACGTATATATGGATTATATTTAGTTATTAAAACTAATGGAATAATTTGTTTTCTTTTGATTTGTTTTGTTGTAGTAATTCAGTACGGTCAATTGATAAAGCATCAGTAATACTGTCATCTATTTCAACGTTATCATAACCCCTATCTAATAATTTCACTTTGAAATTAGTTAGATTGTTTATTAATTTGTTATGGTCACTTGTGTTTCTAATTTGCCGTATTGCTTCACCTTTAATAAATCCTCTGAATACATGCTGTGGTGACAGCTATTCCTGTGTAGAAACAGATAAGAATTGGTTTCTTTAAAATGTATTTCAAGGTCAAGAATGCCATGTGTTGTAAATCTTTGACCTTTCATTACATCAACATCTAAGAACGACATTTTATCGTTTGAGATTTCATAAGTGAACTTTAATAAGGAGTTATAATCATTTGCTAGATGAAACAAATCTATAATTTCATCTGATGTCCCATCATATATTATGAATCCATCGTCTCTATATCTGCCATGATAAAATATTTTGTCTTTATGTTGAAATGCAGAAATAATTTGATTCATTATTTCAAACATAAGTATGTCACAGATTTCCGGTGAAGGAACTGCACCAATTGCCGTACCTATTATTTGTTTATAAATTTTCCATCAAATTCAAATACATTGTTTTCTAAAATGATTCTCAACAAATGTATTAATACATGGACCGGCGGAGCACTGACTTTGAAGTTTGATTTGTCAAAACTGTCATAGGCTCGTTCAACCGCACCCAATAACGCTTCTTGAGGTAGATTAGTAAACATCTGTGTTATATCATACGAAACCAACAGGCTATTTGCCATAGGTTTTAATTTCTCAATGATATTAATGAACGATGTAGTATCTTTTATATATGTAGACTGATTTTGAACTATTGGTATAAGAAAATAGTCAACGTAATGACCTATAAGTTCAGTTACAGAACCACACTGTGATATAATTGGTCTGCCAGGTGGAATTATATTTAATTCATTTAATCCATCATGTTGTATTTGTTTAAACGTCTCAGTTTCAAGACGGTGAATTTTTGGGAGAATATAAATTCTCCTAAACGTGCATCTCTTAATTTTTGACCATTTGTTAAAAATTTGAATGATATATTGTCGATTATGCCTTGGTCGTATAATGATTTAACATACTCAATGACCTGGATTTTCAGTTCTGCCATGTTAAATGAATCTAATTGGCAGTGATGTTGAGTATTTAGTTGTCTTGTGACTTCTGCTATGTAGTCTAGCCTGTCTAAAATAACACAATTTGAATTTTATCTGCCTTTTTATTACTATTGTTTCATCATTTTCAAATTGCGTAGCGCTTT